>JACERR010000228.1:0-42500 GCA_016760335.1 Gastrodia elata
ACGAGAAAAAACATAACCCAGCACAAACCCCACGCCACCAGCCACTCGGAAAGCCAGCATTGGCTTGGCAACAAGGTAGCCCCAAAACAAAGACCAGACTTTGCTACCAGAAACCAATCCGTCCTCCTAGCGTCACTCGAGATTAAAAAGAGCTTTGGTGTGACGAGCATTGAGACCTTTCATCGTTGTGGTAGCTTCAGCATTACATTTGGAACTATTATATTTAGCTTGGTTTCTCGCTTGCCAAATGACCACAGGGTGTGAGCCTCCGACAGCTTGCCAATGTGGATCTTACTTTTTTTGTTTTAGGCCAACGGGAGAAGATCGTATCAATATTGCCAACGTACCCAACCGTGGATAAAGCCAGATTAACCCATATATCTTTGCTAAATTGGCATTCAAAGAACACATGATTTAGAGATTCTGACGCATTGCAAAACTGACACTTTGAGGCCCAGGCAAAACCCATCCATTGCGATATAGAATCAACATTTATGAATCTGTAAATAAACCTCCAAAGGAATAAGCTGATAATATTAGGAATGTAGTTGTGCCAAATCCACACAGGGATGTTGGAAGCTTCGTGTTTTCCACAATTTAAGAGACATGGCCTTGTGAAGATCCTCAAGGTTACGAATACCCAGCCCCCCTTCGGCGAAAGGTTTAGTAACTTTAGACCAATCGCACCAAATAGTTTTGCTTCTCTAGGGTGGACCCATAAGATAACCAATTCGAGTACAGAAATCATCAAAATCAAATGCCTTAAAGTACTTTAAGCTCAACAGCAGATACAGAAGAAAATTTGTTAGAATAATTCGCAGGTAAAACCAATTACCGACACTAAAATCTGCGCATCCAACCATCATAAAAATAAAAGCAGATTAATAAACCAGCTACGAAACCTTCAGGAGTCCTCACATTATACAAATCCATCCCATTTGTCATAACACCATGGCAGCAAGATAAATCAAAAATCACAGTAAGAGCAGAACCATCAGACCTCATACAACCAAGCACAAGGTAACCAACCAGATGACCAGTCCAAAGAAAATAAAAATCAGCCACAACCCAATGAAAATCAGTAATATAAGAATACCGGCAACAATTTCCACAGCCTGGACGTAAGTACAGACGCCGTGAAGGCGGGCCCCCACCAGAACCAACGAGGACTACGGCACCAACCTTCTTGCAATAAGGACCTACGCCAGGCTGGGAAATCTGTTGCGCAACATAAATACACTCCAACCAGCTTCCTGAACAACACAAAATATTGCTAAAGAGACCATTCAGCATATGGAATTTATAAAGCCCGATCAAATTGAAACTTCTCAGCCCACTAATACTCACAGATATATATACATATATATATATATATATATATATATATATATATATATAATTGGCTCTCGCGTTAGGGTTTCCCTTTGGCGATTTTGGTTTTCCGTGTCTGGCCGTCGGGCGCGGCTCCGGCCAGGTTTTGGTGTTCGGCTCTCTCTTGGCGCTCCTTCCCCGGGCCGAGGTTTGGCTCTAGTCTGGTTGGGTTCGGGGAGGTGTCCTAACCTCTGTCTTTTCGCTGTTAATTTTTGTTTCTATCTTTAACTTTTTTCGATTAGCTAATGGCAGATCCGCCTATGGTAAATGTAAGATCCTTTAGGGATGTGGTTGATTCCTCTCGTTATGCTGCTAAACCGGTTGAACAGTTTAAGGGGGTTCCGGCAATTCACTTCTCGGATGCGAGGTATGTAATCTTGCCTCACCGCTTATGTTCACTCTTGTTGGTAAGTTTGCTCGCCCTAAACCACATTTTAGTTTGATTGACGGTTTCATTAAAGGTTTGAAATTGGTTGCCACTGTTAATGTTAGATCTTTAGATTCTCATCTCGTTTTCTTTACATTTGAATCGGATTTGGATTATGCGCGTCTTTTTGCAAAAGGGTCATTTGACCTAAAAGGTAACACGTTAAGATTTTGCAAGTGGGATCCATTTTCGGATGTAACTCATGATGTTCCTATTGCTCTCGTTTGGATCAATTTTGGTCCTTAGGCTCCATTTTATTTCAAAAGATATTTTGTTTAACATAGGGCACGCTATAGGGAAACCCCTCCAATTAGATAAAAATACTGCTCTATTGAGAAATGTTGCTGCCCCTCGAACGCTTATAGAATTAAACATTGAGTCCCTACCTCCGAGCTCGATATGGCTGGGCTCAAAGGAAAAAGAATATCTTCAAGAAATAACCTATGAAAACCTTACTTTATTTTGCAATTGGTGCTGCGCTTTTGGGCATAATACTGATTCCTGCTCCTTCCGCCGTAGTCCTGTGTCTAGGCAGGTGGCCCCTTGTGATCCCATGTTGGTAAGAGACATTTCTGCAAATTTAAATTTTACTGATAACATAAATATAGCAGTTCTGCAGAGGAAAATGTTGGTGCTAGGGATTTACCTATGGTTAATTTGGAAATTATGAATGGTCCTTCTGTTACTGTTGAAACTTTGGTTGAAAATTTTTTGAATATATCGGAGATTGCTGGCTCACACATGATTGGTTATACCTCAAACTGAATTGGCTATTGTGAATTTGTGCGAATTGATGGCCGGCTTGCCTACTATTTTAAATGTTGCTTTGGCCCCGGATGATAACACTCAAAACTTTGAGGCATCGCTCCCTCGGGTTATGATTGGCTCATTTGTGGAAACGAATATTGATCGAAATGATAGGCAAGTGGGAGTCGTCTTTGAGTTAAATTCAAAAAACTTAGAAGCTTCTCAAATCACTAACATGAATCCTCAAGTTGTGCAGCTGGAATTTCTAATGTTACAGATTCAGATGCTTTGGCTGAAAGGCCATTGGAGTTTCCTCCGGGGGAAGGTATGGAAAGTTCTTAAATTATCAAACTGCTTCTCAACCCTTTTTGCAGGAAAATTCAGCACAGATAAGACAATTCCAGAACCCAAAAAGTCTAGCAAAGAACTTTTAATGCAGAACTTCTAAAGAAAAAAAATACTGCCACTTCAACAGCTAATAGGTACAAATCCTTATCCTCTTTAGTGGACATAGACTTGGTTAATATGATGGAAGCTTCTTCTCTTGCTATAACATATTCAAACAAAAGCATTCAGAAGTCCCCATGGGGTACTTCTTCGGTCTCCCAATGAATGCTCTTTGTTGGAATATTCGGGGTATTGGTAATACCTCTCCTTTGAATAGATTTAACATCTTGTATACAATAATAATATTAATATAGCGGCAATTATTGAACCTAAGTTGCCTGCTGGAAAAATTGTTTCAACGAGTCGTGCCATTAAGTTTGAGAATGCGGTGGCTTCTATCTCTAATAAAATATGGGTCATGTGGACAAACTATTGGTCGGCTGAAATTATTGCTCAATGTGAACAAGTTATACATATTAAATTCTTTAACGCTGATTACAATTTAAATATCACATTTGTCCATGCGCATAATATTCGTACAGAACGTGGCTATTTATGGTCCTTCCTTAAAAATTGCGCCTCTCACTCCGCTCCTTGGGCTGTGGGAGGGGATTTTAATGCAGTGATGAACTCTAATGAATATAAGGGCTATTCTACGGATTATTCCAACTCTACCTTTGATTTAATACGGCAATGATAGATTGTGGTTTGGATGATTTCAATACTCGGGTGCCCCTTTCACTTGGAATGCTGGCAGGAAATTCGCTAGGTTGGATCGTTTTCCGATTAATAATATGTGGTGTAATACCTTTTCGAACTACCTAAATTCCTCCCTCAATTCCACGGTCTTTGACCATAAATCGATCATTCTTTCCTCCTGGAATAGTAAAATTCAAATCCCAAAATCTTTTCGCTTCCAAATGTTTTGGCTCCAAAAAGAAGAGTGTAAGGAAATTGTCCAGTCTATATGGCAGCAACCATGTCATTCTTATGGTATGTATAGACTTGTTGAAAAATTTAAAGCCCTTAGGAAAGCGTTGGGAGTTTGGCATAAAACTTCCATAGGGAATATCTTTTCGAATTTATCCCGTTATGAAAGGCTTGTAACTAACCTTGAATCCATCTTTGAAACTCACCCTTCTGATCAAAATAGATCGGAGGTTAATAAAGCAAAGGCTATGCTTATCTCCAGCCATAATGACATTGAGTCTTTTTCGAAACAAAAATGTTCGATTAGATGGAGTCTAGAAGGTGAGCGAAATACAGCTTTTTACCATAATTGGGTTAAGAAGAGGAGGCACATTTCATATTGCAAAAATTAGCGCCCCGGGTGGAACTTGCTTTTCTACCCTCCAAGAAATTCAAAATTCAGCTACTAATTATTACCAAGAGATCTTCAAGCTCTCTAACTGGGCTCTCTTAGTAGTAGGATTGTTTTCCCCAAAACCCAAATTAATTCAGAAATAAACGACATGTTAATCAATTACTGAGTGATGCTGAAATTTGGGATATAGTAAAGAACCTCAAGGACAACACCTGCCCGGTCTGGACGACTTCCCGGGGGAATTTTTCAAAACATTTTGGGAGATTATCAAATTGGACGTTTGTAATGGGATAAAAGAATTTTTGTGAGGCGAGAATTCCAAAGTTTTTTACGCATACTATGATATCTCTTATCCCAAAAACAAAAAGCTACTTGGTGGAATAATTTTAGACCGATTAGCTTATGTACCACTATAAACAAAATTTTCAAAAATAATTGCAAAACATCTTAAAACATTCTTCCAGAAATTATAACCTAAATCAAACTGCTTTTGTTCCTGGTAGACTCATTCAGGATACGATCCTTGCCACTCAGGAACTCTTCCATAATCTGAAAAAAAATGCTGGGGGCAAAACCACATCCTTAAGCTTGACCTTGAAAAGGCCTTTGATAAATTAAATTGGAATTTCCTCATCCGTGCTCTTAAAGCCAATGGTTTCAATGATAGATTCATCTCAAAAATCAAAAGTCTCACTCAACATAATTGGTTCTCAATTATGGTTAATGGCAGCCCTATAGGTTTCTTCCCTTCTGAGAGAGGGTTGAGACAAGGTGACCCTCTCTCACCACTTCTTTTCATTTTGGCGATGAACATTTGGTCCCAAAACATTAACATGCTTTTTAGCAAAATCCAAAGATGCAATTGTTTTGGGGGTAAAATGTCTATCTCCCATATGGCTTATGCAGATGATTTGATTATATTCACAAATTGCAGCTCTTATGCTCTAAAAAACTCTCAAATTTACTCTCTAACCTTGAAGTTGAATCGGGGCTTAATATTAACATAAGTAAATCAACCTTCTATGTTCACCCCAAGCACCCCAAAGAATAAGCTCAAAGATTGAAAATATTTTTAAGTTCAAAAAAGGTAAACTATCTTTTAATTACCTTGGCATTCCTATACAGATAGGGCATAACAAACATGCGATTTATAAAGGTTTAATTGATAATATCTTTAAAAGGCTCAAAGGGTGGGAAAACAAATATCTTTCTCAAGGTGGTAGACTTATTTTAATCAAGCATGTCCAAAATGCGATACCTATTTATTAGCTTGAAGTTTGCTCTCCTACTTCCCTTGCTAAAAAGAAAATTTCCACAATCCTAATAAATTGTTATGGGTCCATCCAAAGGGAAGCAAAACAATTTGGTGTTCTTGGAATAAAGTTACTAAACTTTTGCTGAAGGTGGTTTGGGAAAGAAACCTTGAGGATATCCACAAGGCTCTCTCCCTAAAGTTATGGTGGAGGTTTAGAATCTCCTCCTCCATGTGGTCTAAATTATTGAATGCAAAATACTGTGCTAACTCTCACCTGGTGATGGTGAAAAACAAAATCACTGACTCGAGCATATGGAAACGAATGCTTACTTTCAGAGATACAGTTGAGGAGACTATATTTTGGGAGGCTCTTGATTCTTCAACCTCATTTTGGTTTGACTGCTGGAATACCAACAAGGTCTTATTCACAACCCAAACTCTCATTACAAAGCCAAAAATTAAGGTGGCAGATCATTTCTCTCAAAGGTGGTGGATGGAATAGATCCCTTCTTCAAGATATGTGCTCTAATGAGTGATAAACAGCATTATAGACTTTCATCCTAATTTTGAATCCTCTAAATCTGCTACCTTTGTCTTCTGCACAAATAATAAAATTAACTTTTCTCTCCTTTGGAATGTTTGCAGAAATCATGAGGCCTCAAACTTCCCTGTTTGGATATGGCATAATTGTATTCCAAATCTTATTAGCATGTTTCTTTGGAGGTTTTAAATAGGTTTATTAGTGTTGATAGTATAATGCAAAGTTGTGCTTCACTTTGGCTTCAAAGTGCCATCGGAAACCATAAAACATGTCTTCTTTGAAAGTCACTTTAGCAATGAAATCTGGAAAAAAATTTCCTTGGCCCCTGCTGGGTAGTTGGAAATATTGAAGATTTTTCCATACGTTGGCCTAAAACGAAAAGAGCAAGATTCACATTGGTAATCTGACTGACGCTCTCACTCTGTGGTCTATTTGGGGTGCTAGAAACCAAGCAAAATATAACAATATAGAATGCAATGTTGATGTTTACACTCAGCGTATTATTGAAAAGGTAAACTCTGTCATAACTATAAATGATAAAAAGCAATTTAGCTGGAAAGAGCTCAATGCAGTGTATACCAAAAACTTTTTAAATTGGAGACATGTTTCGATGAGGGATGCCTGTAAGACTGCTTGGAATAAGGTAGTAAGGCCTGGTTTCTTTTGGGGCTGCCTAGCTGCCATCCCTATGTGGTATGCCGGGTTTTGTATCTTTTGATTTCAGATTAATAAAACTTACATGTTCAAAAAAAAAAAAGGGAAGAGGAGAGAGCGAGAGGGGGGGCACAGAGGCGCAGAGCGAGAGAGAGAGAGAGATGAGAGAGAGATGAGAGATGAGAGAGGAGAGAGGATAAGAGAGAGAGAGAGAGATATATATAGCACCACTTACACCCACACACACTTATATATGTACATAATATACTCCTACAAACACCCACATAATCTATATGTACGCATTGGGAATGATATATGTATTGAGAATCACACACACACTCACACACTAATATATACATATACCAATATATGCACCCAAAGTATATATCAGTATATAAGTATACACAATGATATATAATATATATATATATATACACATATATACACACACATACACCTACTGTGTATATATACATAATCACACACTCTTTTATTAAACACACATAGATATATATCCTAATTAAACACAAACATATAAAGACTGTATAATATTGTGTGTATACAGGTGCATATATATATATATATAGACAAGCATACACACACACACATATAGTTACATATTCTAACACAGAATATTTATATACAGAATTTTCTTATATATTTATATATGTATAGTATATACACACACATACAAATTGAGTGTACATGAGTGTATGTAAATATATTTATATATATATATATATATCAGTGTGTTTGAGTGTGTGTGTATATATATCAGTGGGTGTGTGTATGTATCAGAGTGTGTGTGTGTTTGCGTGTGTGTGTGTGGGTGTGTATATATATATATATATATATGTATATATATGTATATATATGTATGTATATTTGTGTGTCTATGAGAAAGTATGTGGCGTCCTTATACCAATAGCTAGATATTATTATTTATGGGTGGGTATATATATATCGACACACCAGCACTAACACACAGTATATACAAATATACATAAATAAAATACATAGCCTGTACCTAAAGAAAACACATGTCCACTTATATATGTATATGTATACACACATATATACACACATATACACCCACTGATTGTGTGGGTGCATATGGGTGTGTGTGTCCATATGTATAGTATGTATGTGTTTATTATTTGCCTAAACCCACTCATATAAATACACTCTCATACATAAACTCATTTGCATTCATATATATATATATATATATATAGATATACGTATATATGCATGGATGCATATATTAACTATGGGGTGCATATGAGTATATGTGTATGAGCATATATATATACTCGTACACATAATTCATACCATCACATACAACCTCATAATCCGTATATACACTGTGGGAATGATATAAGTATCGACCACACACAGACACACCACACTACGAGTGATATATATATATATATATATATATATATATATATATATATATATATATATATATATATATATATATATATATATATATTTGATAAATCATATACATTTTTGCTCTCGTTGTGAGGCGATCGTTTGCGACTGCATGGAGATTTAGGGTTTCGCTTCCGGTGCTTAGCCGTCGGCCGTCGGCGCGGATTGCTGGCCTTGGGGGACCTCTTTCCCCTTTATTTGCATTCCCTTATCCCTGTCTGGTTTTACTAGCTTCTTTCTGGCATTTCCTAGGGTTGCTCTGGCTAGAGATCTTCTTTGATTTGCCCGGCAACCTCTAGTTTGATCTCGGCATTTTGCTAGTTTTGTTCAGCTTTTGTTTTGCTCTTGTTTTTGTTCTATTTTTTCGTTATACGTTAATGGATCCCACTGCTCGCACTTTTCGTGATATTGTGCTCAAACTACTACTTCTATTTCTAAATCGTAAGCTCACATAATCGTTTCCCAGCCCTCTTTTTCACTGACGTGGAAGTTATCCAACTCTCTACCCCTCACTCCCTCACCCTGTGGGAAAGTTCGCGCGAATTAAACCTAGCTTTGGGCTGATTCTTGGGTTCATCGAAAGTCTCAAACTGCTTGCTCCGGTTAATATTAGATCCTTCGATGCTCACCGTGTTTTTTTTTACCTTTCAATCTGACTTAGACTATGCTCGAGTATTCTCTAAAGGTTCCTATGATTTAAAGGTGACACAATGAAGCTTTGTAAATGGGATCCCATCTTCGATGTAACCCATGACATTCCAATTGTCCCGATCTGGGTGAACTTCCAAGGTCTGCGCTTGCAATACACCACTAAAGATACTCTTTTTAATATAGGAAATGCCATTGGTACGCCTTTGCAACTCGATCGTAATACGACGTTAAAATAAAACATCGCAGCGCCACGCATTCTTCTTGAAACAAACATATCGTCTCCCCCTCCCACAAATATTTGGTTAGGTTCCATAGGAAAGGGTATTCTCAGGAAATTTACTATGAGAACACGCCATCGTATTGTAACTGGTGCATCACACTAGGGCACAACACATGCACATGCTCCCATAGAAATCAAAATTATCACCCTCCAACATTAAGATTGTTAACTCATTCTGAACCTATTAATGTGCCAACTCTGCTTTTTAATGAAGGCAACAATGCTCAGTCGAATCAGACTGGCAGGTTATCTTTGACCCATGGTGACCGGCTATTTCTCCTATTTCTACTTTGGACACTTAAATTGATGTTGGTACTGCTACTGAATTGTTGTTGGTGGTAGTGAAAAGATTGTTGGTATGGGAAAAATATGTTGGTACTGAAAAGTTGTTGCCAACACTAATGCTATTGTTAACACTAATGTAGGTGATGCTATTGTCACCACGGATCCTTTGGACAACATCAAAATGCCTGAACCTATTTCGGTTTCTATTTTAAATACTAACATTACTGATATTCTTAATGATCATGCCAATGCTAATGTTTTAAATGCTATTTCTCTCAATGTTGAATCTTCAGATGTCCGGGAGTTTGTCCATCTATCTGCTGTCCCTGCAGACATGGATGTCTCCCACATTTCTGCTGGTGTGGGAAAAGAGGTGGTATTTCCTTTAAATCCTTCAGTCTACAATGTTGAAGTGATTATGAATACTATTTTGGCTCATGTTGATTATTTAGCTTTTTCTTCGAATAAAACCATTACTGCTGTTAAAAATAGCTCATCTAATATTAAAGCTGCTAGAACAATTGCTGTTTTAAATCAGCCTTTTGAATTGTGTTTGAGTTCTGATTCTGAGCTGGAAGTTCCTTATGCTGCTGTCTAGGGCCCACTGTTGAGGCCTAATGTATTTGTTCCTACTCAAAGCACTCTTTTCGATAGAAAATTATTAGTTGATGAATCTGAAATCTTTTCTAACTCTGCTAATTTTAATACTGCTAGTATTTCAAATTATGCTGATTCTGATCTGCAGTCGGAGGTTGTGCTTTGGCCACTGCTGAACCTGGAAATAGTGAGCTTACTACTACTGTTTTACTGGAACAAACTGTTGTGGTTGATATAAGGAATTGTGATAATTTAGTTACATTTGCTAAGCCCAAAATACCGTTGAGAAAATACACACATACATACACCACATTCATTATATATAATAGATATATATATATATATATATATATATATAATATATATAATATATATATATATATAATAATACAGCGGCGCTCGTCTCGGTGGGGCTGTGCGTCGCTCTTAGGTTTCCTTTTTTTCCTTCTATCTTTGTGGCAGGCCTTGGGTTTTCGACTCTTTCTTTTGCATCTTTAAGTGTTTGGAGGTATGTCTGATCTGCCTCAGTCGATTCGCTCCTTTCGTGATGTGGTGGAAGCTACTCCATCGTCTTATTCCAACCAATTGTAAGTTTCAAAGGTATGCCTGCTCTTATTTTCTGATGAAGAAGTAAAAACCTAGCTCAACCACACGCTCTAACCTTAGTAGGTAAATTTGCTCGTCCCAAGCCTCATTTTGGGCTGATCGATGGTTTCATCAAAGGCTTAAAACTTTGTTTGTTTTTTAACATTCGCTCTTTTGATAATTACAGAGTTTATTTCTCCTTTGAATCAGATCTTGATTATGCTCGAATTTTTGCTAAAGGTACTTTTGATATAAAAGGTATCCCCTTCGTTTCTGTAAATGGGATCTGTTCTCGGATGTTACTCATGATGTTCCGATTGTTCCGGTCTGGATTTTTCAGGGCTGCGTTTGCAATTTATTTCTAAAGAAATTCTCCTAAATTTTGGAAAGGCGATTGGCCGTCCACTACAACTTTATAAAATACCGTGATTCTTAGAATATTGTGGCACACCACGTATGCTTGTCGAATTAAACATTGAGTCTCCTCCCCCTAAGTCCATTTGGTTAGGATCCATTGACAAAGGTTATATGCAAGAAGCTGTTTATGAAATTATGCCATTGTTTTGTTCTTGGTGTTGTACTTTTGGCCATAATACTGATTCATGCTCCTTTAGACAATGTAATTCCCCTATAAGTAACAAGGTTAGGGAACTGATATTGCAAAAGTCCTTGGATAATCTAATGGATTAGTTGCTGAGTAGCTTGATGGGGATATTGTTGTGGACTTAGATAAGAATGTGGGTGTTGATTTCCCTCAGGGTGATGTGGGCTTTGTTGCTCCAACTCTCTGGTGGATGAATTTTTGTTGGAAAACCTAGTGGATCAGATTTTGTGCCGCCTATTACAGTGGGAGTGTTCTGTTGGAAATTTGTTAGATAGAAATGTTGCTTTACCTGATGTTTCGGCGAAAATCGATTCTGCTCTTCAGCCTGATAAAATTGTTCATTTAATTGAAAATTCAACTCTACCTGCTGAAAATGATGTTGTCGCGGTTAACAATTCTACTATACAGGTGGATGTCGCCCCCTCCCCACGTGAGGAGGATGCCCCGGTCTATGTTTTAGAAGCTGCTTCTAATGTTTTACTGCAGAATACTATAAACTTGGAAAATTGCTTTCAAATCCCAAAAAGCCCGGTGAAAACCCAGCATTGCAGATCCTCCTCTTTAAGGAACCCAAACACTACTACGGCAAACCGTTTTCAAATCCCTATCAACACTTGCTGATATTGGTAGTGAAGTTGAGGTTTGTGAATAAGTTCTTTCTTTATCTCATGCGGTTAAAAGCATTCAGAAGACCTTTCCAGGTTCTTCTTCTGTTCCTTATGAATTCAATTTGCTGGAACATTAGGGGCATTGGCAATGTCTCTTCTCTTAACAGGTTTAAGCATCTAATTTTTGAACATAAATAGATTGCTGCTCTTTTCGAACCAAAGATGAATGCAAGTTATATTGAGAAGGTTAAAAAATGTTCTAAACTGGAAAAATGCTATTTGTTCTTTGTCTAACAAAATTTGGGTTTTGTGGTCCTCAAGTTGGAATGCGGAGCTCATTGATCAATGTGATCAAGCCTTGCATATTAGATTTTATAACGAGAAAGAAAATTTTTTTATTTACTTTTGTGCATGCCCATAATTTGCGTGCTGAACATTTGGATTTGAGGTTTTTTTTTAAGCAGGTTGCCTCTTATTCTATTCCGTGGGTTGTTGGGGGTGATTTTAATGCGGTCATGTCTTCTAATGAATATAAAGGTTACGCCACTGATTTTTCTAAATCTACTTTTGATTTCAATTCTGCAATGCTTGAGTGTGGCCTTGAGGACTTTAACTATTCAGGGGCTCATTTTACTTGGAATGCTGAGAGGAAATTTGCTAGGCGGGACCATTTTCTTATGAACAACTTATGGTGTAGTTCGTAAACCAATTTTAAAAACATTTCCCTAAATTCGACTGTCTCCGATCATAAGCCTATCCTCCTTAGTGCTTGGAACGTTGTTAACACAATGCCTAAATATTTTGTTTCCAACTTTTTTGGCTTCAAAGAGAGGATTGTAAGGACATTGTTAGAGATTCGTGGAATCTCCCTTATGAATCTTTTGGGTTGTACAGATTAATTGAGAAGTTCAAAAGATTAAGAAAATCACTTGGAATTTGGAATAAAACGCACATTGGCAATATTTTCTCCAATATTTCCTTTCAAGAAAAATTAGTTTCTTCGCTTGAGTACAATTTTGAAATGGATCAATCGGTTACTAACAAAATTAAAGTAAATGAAGCCAAAGCAAATCTGATTAGAAAGCATAACGAAATTGAAACCTTCTGGAAGCAGAAATGTTCTCTAAACTGGAAATTAGAAGGTGAACGAAACACAGATTTTTATCATAATTGGGTTAAAAAAAGTAGACACATTAATCACATAACTGAAATTATGGAGCCTGATGGCTGCAAGCTCACAAATTTCCTTGACCTTCAAGGCTCGGTGGTCAACTACTTTTCTAAAAATTTCAAAGCCCCCCCTAGTAAGGAGCTCTCTCAAATTAACAAATCAAAGAGTCTAATCCCAAATTGTCAACAGAAAACAATAACTGGTTAAACATACTTCCTAGTGAGGAAGAGATATGGAAAATTATAAAAGGCTTAAAAGATGGGGCTTGTCCTGGGCCAGACGGTTTTCCCGTCTGCAATGGTATTATAGAATTCTTTTGTGGTGCCTCTTTACCCAAATTCTTCTCGCACACCATGATTTCTTTAATTCCTAAATCGGAAAAGGCGTTGTGGTGGAACAATTTCAGACCAATTAGTCTTTGCTCCACCATTAACAAAATAATCTCCAAGATCCTTGCCATAAGGATTCAATCTATTTTACCCCATCTAATTGAACCAAATCAATCCGCCTTTGTTCCTGAAGGACGTATTCAAGACAATATCCTTGTTGCTCAAGAAATGTTACATAGTCTTAAGAAGAAATGCTGGGGTCAAAATTGATTATTAAAGCTAGATCTTGAAAAAGCCTTTGATCATCTTGACTGGTCTTTCCTGCTTCATTCTCTCAAAGCCTACGGTTTTAATGATAGTTTTATCTTAAAAATCAAAAAGTTAACCCATCACAACTGGTTCTCGGTGTTACTGTATGGTCATCCCTCAGGTTTCTTCCCTTCTGAAAGAGGCCTATGACAAGGTGATCCGCTTTCCCCTCTGATGTTTATCCTTGCAATGAATGTGTGGTCCATTAATATTAACGCTCTTTTTCTTATGAACCCCTCAATGCATTTTAATCTAGGGGGAAAAATAATGGTTTCTCATTTGTCTTATGCTAATGACATGATCATTTTCTCCAATTGTAGTTGTATTGCTTTGAAAAAATTGGCGGCTCTTCTTGCTGATTTAGAAGCTGCTTCTGGGCTGAATAATTAACATCGGTAAATCAAACTATTTTGTGCATCATAAAAATCCTCCAAGCATCCATTCCAAAATTACCAAAATTTTTAATTTCAAGAAAGGAAAACCTCCCTTTACTTACCTTGGTGTCCCTCTTTTCGTTGGCCATAACAAAACCTCAAACTACAAAATGTTGATAGATAAAATTTTCAACAAATTAAAAGGTTGGGAGAACAAGTATCTTTCTCAGGGAGGAAGGCTCATTCTTATTAAACACGTTATTAATACGATTCCTCTCTTCTGGTTAGAAGTTTGTACCCCAACGAATCAGGTGTTTAAAAAGATTTTTGCCATTTTTAATAAGTTCCTGTCGGTTCATCCTAATGGGAACAAGATCATTTGGTGTTCTTGGAAGGAGGTTTCTTATCCTTATGCTAAAGGGGGTCTTGATATTAGAAACCTTATTGATATCCACAAAGCTTTTTCTCTTAAATTATGGTGGAAATTTAGATCTTCTGACACTCTTTGGGCTAAAATTCTATTGGGTAAATATTGTGCTACTTTGCACCCGGCTGTGGTTAAGAATAAGCTTATGGATTCTCTCGTTCGGAAAAGAATGTTGGGGGTGAGAGATATGATTGAAGATGATATTAGCTAGGATTCTATTGATGCTTCGTTATCTTTTTGGTATGATGGTTGGAATAATAATAAAGCTTTTTTTCTAAGCAATAGAGAAATCAAATTGCCTAATCTTAGTCTTGGCGAGGTTTACTCGATGGACTTGGGTTGGAGTTTACAATCAATCCAAGCTGCCATCCCTGGCCCGATTTTCTCGTACATTCTCAGTCTTCAACCTCAATTGGAGGCAGCTAAAGTTGCAAACTCTATATTTTGTGCTGATGGGAAAATCAATTTATGTCGTTTATGGAAAACTGCAGATCTTATAAATCTCCCTCTTCCCCTAGCTGGTTTTGGAATGCTTGCCTACCTAATCTTTTAAGCATTTTTATTTGGAGAATGTATAATGGTTACATAAGTGTGGACTCTAAATTGCAAGAAATGGGGTTTAATCTTGCTTCTTGTTGCTACTGTTGCCATAACATGGAATCCTTAACCCATGTTTTCTTTGAAAGCCATGTTAGTGTGTTTATATGGCAGAATTGTTCTCTTGCGCCCCTTCCCTCGGTGGTTTCGTATGCGGGTATTTTGTTACGCTGGCCAACGGTTAAAGAAGGCAAAATCCATATTGCATATCTTATAGATTCATATATTTTTGCATTCCCTTATCTCTGTCCTGGTTTACTAGCTTCTTTCCAGCCTTTCCTAGGGTTGCTCTGGCTAGAGATCTTCTTTGATTTCCCCGGCAACCTCTAGTTTGATCTCGGCATTTTGCTAGTTTTGTTCAGCTTTTGTTTTGCTCTTGTTTTTGTTCTATTTTTTCATTATACGTTAATGGATCCCACTGTTCTCACTTTTCGTGATATTGTTGCTCAAAGTACTACTTCTATTTCTAAATCGTAAGCTCACATAATGGTTTCCAAGCCCTCTTTTTCACTGACGAGGAAGTTATCCAACTCTCTACCCCTCACTCCCTCACCCTTGTGGGAAAGTTCGCGCGAATTAAACCTAGCTTTGGGTTGATTCTTGGGTTCATCGAAAGTCTCAAACTGCTTGCTCCGGTTAATATTAGATCCTTCGATGCTCACCGTGTTTTTTTTTACCTTTCAATCTGACTTAGACTATGCTCGAGAATTCTCTAAAGGTTCCTATGATTTAAAAGGTAACACAATGAAGCTTTGTAAATGGGATCCCATCTTCGATGTAACCCACAACGTTCCAATTGTCCCGATCTGGGTGAACTTCCAAGGTCTGCGCTTACAATACACCTCTAAAGATACTCTTTTTAATATAGGAAATGCCATTGGTACGTCTTTGCAACTCGATCGTAATACAGCGTTAAACTGGAACATTGCAACGCCACACATTCTTCTTGAAACAAACATATCGTCTCCCCCTCCCACAAATATTTGGTTAGGTACCATAGAGAAGGGGTATTCTCAGGAAATTTACTATGAGAACATGCCATCATATTGTAACTGGTGCTTCACATTAGGGCACAACACAGGAACATGCTCCCATAGAAATCTAAATTATCACCCTCCAACATTAAGATTGTTAACTCATTCTGAACCTATTAATGTGCCAACTCTGCTTTTTAATGAAGACAACAGTGCTCAGTCGAATCAGACTGGCAGGTTATCTTTCACCCATGGTGACCCGCTTATTTCTCCTATTTCTACTTTGGACACTGAAATTGATGTTGGTACTGCTACTGAATTTGTTGGTGGTAGTGAAAACATTGTTGGTATGGAAAAATATGTTGGTACTGAAAAGTTGTTGGTAACACTAATGCTGTTGTTAACAATAATGTGGGTGATGCTATTGTTGGCGCGGATTGCTGGCCTTGGGGGACCTCTTTCCCCTTTATTTGCATTCCCTTATCCCTGTCCTAGTTTTACTAGCTTCTTTCTGGCATTTCCTAGGGTTGCTCTGGCTAGAGATCTTCTTTGATTTCCCCGGCAACCTCTAGTTTGATCTCGGCATTTTGCTAGTTTTGTTCAGCTTTTGTTTTGCTCTTGTTTTTGTTCTATTTTTTCGTTATACGTTAATGGATCCCACTGCTCGCACTTTTCGTGATATTGTTGCTCAAACTACTACTTCTATTTCTAAATCGTAAGCTCACATAATCTTTTCCCAGCCCTCTTTTTCACTGATGAGGAAGTTATCCAACTCTCTACCCCTCACTCCCTCACCCTTGTGGGAAAGTTCGCGCGAATTAAACCTAGCTTTGGGCTGATTCTTGGGTTCATCGAAAGTCTCAAACTGCTTGCTCCAGTTAATATTAGATCCTTCGATGCTCACCGTGTTTTTTTTACCTTTCAATCTGACTTAGACTATGCTCGAGTATTCTCTAAAGGTTCCTATGATTTAAAAGGTGACACAATGAAGCTTTGTAAATGGGATCCCATCTTCGATGTAACCCATGACGTTCCAATTGTCCCGATCTGGGTGAACTTCCAAGGCCTGCGCTTGCAATACACCACTAAAGATACTCATTTTAATATAGGAAATGCCATTGGTACGCCTTTGCAACTCGATCGTAATACGACATTAAAATAAAACATCGCAGCGCCACGCATTCTTCTTGAAACAAACATATCGTCTCCCCCTCCCACAAATATTTGGTTAGGTTCCATAGAGAAAGGGTATTCTCAGGAAATTTACTATGAGAACACGCCATCGTATTGTAACTGGTGCATCACACTAGGGCACAACACATGCACATGCTCCCATAGAAATCAAAATTATCACCCTCCAACATTAAGATTGTTAACTCATTCTGAACCTATTAATGTGCCAACTCTGCTTTTTAATGAAGGCAACAATGCTCAGTCGAATCAGACTGGCAGGATATCTTTGACCCATGGTGACCGACTTATTTCTCCTATTTCTACTTTGGACACTGAAATTGATGTTGGTACTGCTACTAAAATTGTTGGTGGTAGTGAAAAGATTGTTGGTATGGAAAAATATGTTGGTACTGAAAAGTTGTTGCCAACACTAATGCTATTGTTAACACTAATGTGGGTGATGCTATTGTCACCACGGATCCTTTGGACAACATCAAAATGCCTGAACCTATTTCGGTTTCTGTTTTAAATACTAACATTACTGATACTCTTAATGATCATGCCAATGCTAATGTTTTAAATGCTATTTCTCTCAATGTTGAATCTTCAGATGTCCGGGAGTTTGTCCATCTGTCTGCTGTCCCTGTAGACATGGATGTCTCCCACATTTCTGCTGGTGTGGGAAAAGAGGTTGGTATTTCACCTTTAAATCCTTCAGTCTACAATGTTGACGTGATTATGAATACTATTTTGGCTCATGTTGATAATTTAGCTTTTTCTTCGAATAAAACCATTACTGCTATTAAAAATAGCTCATCTATTATTAAAGCTGCTAGAACAATTGCTGTTTTAAATCAGCCTTTTGAATTATGTTTGAGTTCTGATTCTAAGCTGGAAGTTCCTTATGCTGCTGTCTAGGGCCCACGGTTGAGGCCTAATGTATTTGTTCCTACTCAAAGCACTCTTGCTGATAGAAAATTATTAGTTGATGAATCTGAAATCTTGTCCAACTCTGCTGATTTTAATACTGCTATTATTTCAAATTATGCTGATTCTGATCTGCAGTCGGAGGTTGTGCTTACGGCCACTGCTGAACCTGGAAATAGTGAGCTTAATTCGACTACTGTTTTACTAGAACAAACTGTTGTGGGTGATATAAGGGATTGTGATAATTTAGTTACATTTGCTTAGCCCAAAACACCGTTGAAAAATAAGAAAGTTCAATTTACCTCTAATATAATGCCAACTTCTAATAGGTATAAATTGCTTGCTTTACTTATTGATTCTGAGGCTATTGAATATGATCAAAATTCTATCTTTAAGGCTGAAAATTTAGACTCATACTTTGATAAGACTCAGTTGGTCCCAACTGGATCATCTTCTGTCCATAAATGAATATTCTATGTTGGAACATCAGAGGCATTAGTAATGCTTCCTCTAAAAATAGATTTAAACATTTAGTGTTTGAAAAAAAAATTGCGATTGCGGCTATTTTTGAACCTAAACTTAAAAGTGATGCTCTTAAGGCTGTGGGTCATTTTTGCAAGTTGGAAAATGTTTGTTGTTTTGATTCTAATAGAATTTGGGTTTTGTGGAACAATCTTTGGAAAGCTGAGGTGATTGCACAATGTCATCAAGCTATTCATATGCGTTTCTATAATAAAGATCACAATTGTCTAATTACCTTTGTGCATGCCAATAATCTTCGAATTGATAGTATAGCTCTTTGGAATTTTTTGAAAGATTGTAGCTCCTCTTCCCTTCCTTGGGCTGTTGGAGGAGACTTTAATGCTATCCTCAAAAACTCCGAATATAAAGGCTACGCGAGAGATCATTACAAATCTTCTTTTGATTTCAACTCTGTCATTCTTGATTGTGGTCTTGAAGATTTCAATTATACAGGTTCTCCCTTTACTTGGAACTCTGGTAGAAAATTTGCTAGGCATAAATCTGGGAAGTTGTGTCCAATCTAAGGAAAAATACTAGTCCTGGTTCGGATGGTTTCCCGTGTGAATTCTTTGTAAATTTTGGGATGTTATCAAAATAGATGTTTGTAATGGCATCGAAGAATTTTTCTCGTCAAGCCCGTATTCCAAATTTTTCACCCCGTATTCCAAATTTTTCACCCACACCATGTTATCCTTAATTCTCTAAAATTGATAAAGCCTACTTGTGATCCCAGTTCTGACCTATAAGCCTTGGCACCACTATAAACAAGATCATCTCCAAAATTCTTGCTAATAGGCTTCAAAAAAACTTCAAACTCTCTTATAGCTCCCAATCAATCTAGTTTGTCCCAGGTAGACAGATCAGAATAATATTTTGGCCACTCAAGAGCAATTCCATAGCTTAAAAAAACAAATAAACCACAACCTCATATTAAATTATGACCTTGAAAATGCCTTTGATAAAATTGATTGGCAATTCCACATAAAAATGCTAAAGTTTTATGGCTTCAACGAAAGTTTCATCACCAAAATTAAGAACCTCATTCAATATAACTACTTCTCAGTTAATGGCAAAGCTAGTTGATATTTTAAATCTGAAAGAGTCCTTCTTCTAGGTGACCCTATATCTCCTTTGCTTTTCATCCTTGCTTTTAATTATTGGTCCCTTTGCATTAATGTTGTGTTCAAAAGTGACCCTTCTATGCATTTCCGGGCTTAAAGTTAACAACCAAAAATATTAATTTTTTGTCAGTCCCAAAGTCTCTTCCAGAATGATTAATAGCTTTCAGATACTTTGAAAATAAAACAAGGTAAGCTCCCTTTCAAGTATCTGGGCATTTCCGTTGTGACTGGACACAATAAAAATAACAACTACCTCAACCTCATCGATTCTATCTTTAACAAACTCCAAGGTTGGGAACTTAATTCTCTATCTTAAGGTAGTCGTTTGACACTTATTAAAATTTGTCCCTGAACACCATTCCTCCTATTATGGGTTGGAAGTCACCTCCCCTACCAAATTATCCTAAACAAGCTAAATCATTTTCAATAAATTTCTTTGGGTGAACCATAAAGTAGTAAGATGATCTGGTGCTCTTGGGATTGTCTTACATTCCCCACTAGTGAAGGAAGCTTAGGAATTAGATGTTATATTCAGTTACATAAAGCCTTTTCTCATAAACTTTGGTGGAAGTCAGAACATCCAATACGATTTGGTCTGAAATCCTTCAAGCCAAGTACTATGCTCGTACCCATCCTTCACAACCACTCAAAAAATTACTGACTCTATCACTTGGACTAGAATATTTGAATATAGAGAGCCAATGGAAGAAAATATAACTTGGGATGCTATTGATACCTCCAACTCATTTTGGTATGATTGCTGGAATAATACCAAAATTATGGCCAAATCTGTCCACTTTATAAAAAATCAAAAACGTAACTATTGTTGATTGCCTCAACAATAATAGAGAGTGGAATGTTGAGCTTCTGCAGAATTGTTTGACTCCTAAAATATTTGAAATCATCATTAAAAGGGACTCCTAAAATGGAGCAAATGAAAGTGGCAAACTCCAACTTCTGCTATAATGGTAAACTCAATTAGCTTCTCTTTGGCAGGTCTGTAGAATGCACAATCTGCCTGATTTTCCTTACTGATTTGGAATAGTTGTATTCCATACATGATTGGGCCTCTTTCTTTGGAGGATCTATTATAAATTTATCAGTGTTGACGGTATCTTACAATCCAAAAGGTTACAATCTTGCTTCAAGATGTCATTGTTGTCTGACGAATACTGAAAATATTAATCACCTCTTCCTCAACAACTTGTCAAGCAAAATTGTTTGGTCTTCTATGAATATATTTCTAGACGATTTACACTATCCTGCTGATATTAAAGAATTATTTACTACTCGCTGGCCTATTAAAAAAAAAAAGATTCACATTGGCCAATTAATTGATGTACACACTATTTAGCACATTTGGATTGGTAGGAACAATGCCAAGCACAACATGTCGCCTTTAATGCAGGCAAAACATTGTCAATGCAATTAAAAAAGATGGTTATTAAGTCCATCATTGCTTTCCAAAGAATCTTCTTTCAGCGCGGAAAATATAGAACATTGATTATGTCCAAACATGTGCTTAGATTAATATTGCTCTGATTTGGTCGTTTAAACGTCATTCCCTATTTATTTGTTGCGATGAGGACTAAGCTCCGTACTTGATGCGAAGCTGAAGGTAGGCTGGAGGTCTTTTGAGGTTATTCATGGCACAGTACTCTTAGTATCTCTAATGCAGCTATCGCTGATGGCTATAGGACTATGCATTTTAAAAATCTGATTTTTTGAAATTATTTATGGTTTCAAGCTGCTGCATATTCTTTTAAGAGCTTGTCGAACCTGAATCTCGTCGAGATTATGTCTTGTACTTGGTCTCGGCATTCATGTGGTTTGCTGGAAATCTCCTAAACGTTTTTGCTGTTAATTCTGTTTTCGAATCTTTGTTTGCATCCTTTGCGGAATTGGATGTCCTGTGGATGGGCTGCCAGGGGTTATCAAGCAGGAAACAAGATTGGTATTTGTTTTCGGTTGCTAGCAGGAATTGGTTTATTTGGTTTCATCGGATTTTGGCAGTCGGTGGGTTCACTAGTTTGTTAGTTGGCGTATATGGTTTTACAGTTGGGGCTATCTCTTTGGTTTTCAAAAGTGATCTTTTGGTTTTGACTTTAGAGACTGATTGTTGGCAATTATGTCTTACTATCTGTACTTCGAAGTTGTGGCACCTTTTACTTCCAACCGATCGAAAACTTCAAAGGTATGCCTGCTCTTTTCTTTTCGGATGTGGAGGTTAAGAATTTAGCTCATCTGCATACCCTCACTTTAGTGGGTAAATTTGCTAGACCTAAACCATACTTTGGGTTGATTGATGGCTTCATTAAGGGCTTAAAGCTTGATGGGCCAGTTAATATCGGAACTTTTGACACAAATATGGTTTTTTTCACTTGCGAATCTGATCTTGATTATGCCCATATATTCTCGAAGGGGTCTTTTGATCTTAAAGGAAACACGTTGCAATTCTGCAAATGGGATCCTTTTTCGGACGTAACACACGACGTCCCAATTGTTCCCGTTTGGATTAATTTACCGGGTCTTAGATTGCAATTTATAACTAAGGACATCCTTCTCGATATTGGTAAGGCTATTGGTCGAGCCCTGCAACTTCATAAAAATACGGAAATTCTGAGGAACGTTTGATGGGGGTCCAAAGAAAAGGACTATTTATAAAATCATATATGAAAATATGCCTCTGTTCTATATCTGGTGCAGCTCTTTAGGCCACAACAAAGAGTCTTGTAATTTCCGGCAAAATTCCTCCCTTCCATTGAGGAATCTTTGCCCGTTTCTGTCAATATCAATCTTATAAATATGGTGGTACCTCTTGAGGATCCCATGGTTCAGGGTGATAATAGTATGGTAAGTAATATAACTTGTGTCCCTGTTCGGGACAATGCTATTGTTCCTGGATGTGAAATTACGGAGGTTGAGAAGCCTTTGGAAATTGCAGGTAACCCCGCATCTGCTATCGAGGTGGGGTGACCTTTCGGTTCAATTGCTCTTAACAGCTCTCTCAGTTCTCAAAATGTTAACCACATGGTAAGTGTTGCCGTGCCAATAACTAATCCAGATATGGAAAATCCTAAAATTATTGATGATTCTGGTTCGATTCGGGCTAAGATCTGTAACAGCGTTCCAGAGGTATTGATTATTCCTGCTATAACTTCTACTTCATTTTCTAATATAGATCAAGTGCAGGTGGTGGATCCCACTGATCTCTCTGGGGATGTCCAGTCTTGTAGTGCCCCGCCCAGTCACCGCAAAAGAATTAAGTACAATCATATCGGCAGCGGAGCGGTGCGCCACTCGGGGAGGAATACCCTATCTCCCCGAAATGGCTGAAAACTAAGCCCACCTGAAGGGCTAATGACTCAACCTCAAGTGGGGTTGAGAGCTAATACTTAAGATAAGAATTGTATCCTTATCCTAAATATTAGGCAAATACATACATTGGATTTAGAATACAATAGGAATCCAATGTATGTATAAAATATCAGCATTTCCAGTATGTTGATTACATCACAATACTAAATATATATATCCTTATATACACACACATACAATATATACATATCCATTTACTAACACAAGTATACAAGCATATCCATACACTATGTTTATTTGGGTGTGAATATCTATATTTATATTGGTGTATATATATTATGCGTATATGGTTGTGTGTGAGTGTGTAATAAAAAGTGTATGTATATATATTTATATATACACCCTGGTACACCCACATAGTGACTGATATTGCAACCCAGTGGTTGTATGTGTGTGTACGTATATGTTGATATATCAACATGCATATATATATTAGTTGTTTAACTATATAAAGACTGTATATCTGCATATTTGTCTATACATATACATACAATACATGTATATTTAATATGTGGATATGATTATTTAATATTGTACTAAGCATATATATAGAGTGTTCCTATATGAATATACTCATACATATACACACACACACCTATATATATAATATATTATATATATATATATATACATACACACATGTATACAAACATACATATATTTGTTTGTACATATGTGTGAGTGTATCCTATTTTGTGTGTGTGAGTCTATTGTGTGTGTGTATGTGTGTGTCCGTGAGAAAGATATGTGGCATCGTTATACCAATAGCTATATATTATTATGTAAGTGTGGGTGTACATACAACCAATAGTTACATATATACACTTTTAATATTATACATACATACACCCATATACACTTAGTGTGTGTGTATGTGTGAATAATCTATATATATAAGATTTGTGTATATAAATGGGTTGATATATTTACACAAACATACATCCTTATACACCTATATAGGTTTGTTTGTTTAAAGGTGTATGTACATGTATATAATACACAAATATATATCTTATGTAATATATTATCATATATATAAAGTTTGTAAGCATATGTGCATATAAGTGTGTGTGTTTACATTCACGTATATAGATAAACTTACACGGGCATATATACAGATACACACACGCACACAAACCTATATGTATATATATTTATAAGGAAACACTAAAAAATATGTATATATATATTGTGTGTGTGTTTCTTTTATATTCACAAATAAATGAGTACTATATATAAATTTATGTATATATATATATATATATAATGTATTGGGGTATATAAATACACATACACACACACACCACACACACACACACACATATATATATATATATATATATATATTTATTCAACACACACATTATATACTTATATCTATGTATGTGTATGTGTATATATATATATATATATATATATATATATATATATTTGTGAGTGTATTTTATATATTGATACACACTCACACAGTGACAGATAAGCGGGTTACACGTCTGCATTTGCATGTAAGTGTACGTGGTAAGAAGTAATAATTGAAAGGTAAGTTCCGAGATTTATCATCCTCACTGAATGGTGTATTTGATACTAAGGTATATATATGTTTAAAAGGTTTTAAACTATATGTTTTCAGTTTTAAATTGGTTCCTTTAATAATGCAACATTCTGAATTTAAGAAACTATTTGATTATGAGAGGAGAGTTGGGTTTCCTCCATGTGAATTAATAGGGACTCATGTTGAAATACTTCTTAAATAAGTTTCATCTTTGCTGTCATGCCAAATAATCAATGTGAACATTATATTCCTTAGATTGGTCCTCCATTTCCTACAAGTTCATATTTTGTGCATGAGATGAACACCTATAGGGTTGCTATCTCAGCACAAAGATTCTCATGAGACAGCAATAAGGGCATCTTAGTTTTCCTATGTCTTAAGTGTCAAGACAGCCATTTTAATTATGAAATCTCATAAGCATTGATTTTACTAACGAGCGTCACGCGCTTCACGCGTAGTTCAAATAGGAAGTGAATTCATCGGGCTTCATGACTACGTTCATATCATCCATGAGCTCTAGATAAATTCCTCTTCCTCCTTCACATATGCTGAGCAATGGAGCTCCGTTAGTGGGTCTTAGCTCACACGTTTCACTTCTTGACTAAGCTTAGAGTATGGTGCAGTTAGGCTCAAGAACTCTCACATAGTTCTAAATGCTGATGCACACATGTCCAGTTCTAAACCAAGTGTGAGCTATGGAACACAAGATATTTAATTTAAATGTCCATTTTTTATATTTATATTTTCTAGCAGATTTTTTATCATTTTGCAGCATGATTCTCAAGTAAGTTTAGAAAGTCTTTGAATGGAGATATTTGATTCATTTCTTGAGGAAGTTCTTTAAATTCTTTTTGTGTCCCTTACATTTTACATGAATTCAGCCCAACCATCCCAAAGGAGGGTCTAGCCTTCCATTACAACAGAGATACAAAGAGGAACATACGAAGATGAGGACCCTTTCATGGGCTAACTAAAACTTATGAATATACTAGGAATACCCCTTATTGGGGTTCTTTGGATCTTCCTTGTTCTTCCACTCTTCTTTCCTTCTAGCTCTCAAGTGCAGTCTTTCCTTCTTCTTCTTCTAGTAGTAGACTCTCCAACCTACCTTGGAGAGGTCTCCTTCTTCTTCTAAAGCAGCCTCTAAAATCAAGAGATTTTGAAGTTAAAATTGGGAACCTTTCTTTTGTCAAGAGAGGCTGTGTTTGTAGAGGAGTTCTCCTCATTTCCTCCATTCAAATTTTGCTCTTCCCTCCACACTGTTTCTATAATGAGTGAATACTCCACTTGAATCCTGTCCTTGTGTATGAAATGATTACATATTTTGTATTTTTAATTTTTGTTATCATTTCAAATCCCATCTTTTCTTTTTAAGGATTTTAAGTGGCAGGGGATATGTCAACTGGGAGACAAACTGCTGGCTGGGAGTCATGTCTAAGCTGCAATTAATGCTTTCAAAAGAAAGAAATTTCGACGCCCGCTATAGCGCACTGCAGCGCCCTGCAGCGCTTGAGTTTCGATTTGTTATTCTGCTGTAACGCCTTTATGTTTCAAAGTTAATCTACGATAGCACGCTGCAGCGCACTGTGGCACGCTGTAGTGCCCTGTAGCGATTAAGTTTCTAATTTTCACCCACCGTAGCGCGCTGCATGGCACTGTAGCGGTTGAGTTTTGATGTTTCTTCCCATGGTAGCGTGCTGTGGCGCGCTGTAGCGGTTGAGTTTCGATCTTTCATTCGCTATAGTGAAATCATTCCAGCCTACATTATTTCCCTCTGGCCTGTGCTGTTTGCTTCCTAGTAATTAGAGCGTGCTGCACCGATTTTCTCCCAAAAATTTCAGAATTGCTCCAGATCTTGCTGAGTTCTTGTTTTTCTTGAAAATATAAAAAATTGATAAGAGCAAGTTTTTCCCATGATGGAATTGTATGACTTCTATCTTTATTTTTGCTATAAATTAGGAACTCATCAACACACTTATAGACTATAATGTATTGATAACACCACTGATATCTAAATTTGTAGATGTATTTATATATAATATATATATATATATATATATACACACACGGTTGTGAGTATCTATAACCATTCATATATAAATATATATATATATATATATATATATATATATATATTAATATGTGTGGTTGTGTGTATATATGTTATAGTTATATATATATATATATATATGTATGGGTGTATAGGGCGTACTAATAATAAATTTCTGTGTGTGAGTAAGTGTCTCTCTCTCTATATATATATATAACTCATCTATTTGTGAGTATAAAATACACAGTCTATATTATATAGATACACTGACATATGCACCAACTTATATTAGTGTGGTTTTATTAAATACATGTTTATAGATAAGCATACAATGACACACACTGAAATATATAATTAGATTATATATATATATATTTTTTTTTTTAAGAAAATCAGGAAATTTTATTGAAAAAAATCCAAAATTACAGAGAAGGGTTGGGAGGTTACAAAACAACTCCTAAATCTAAAAATCCTAAAGCCAACCCCAAAAGGGAGGAACCCAGGGAGTATCCTAAAAGGTTCCTCCGGAAAAGAAAAAACATAAGTAAAATAGAAAAAAGGATCCAAAAAATCGACCGGGACCGCGACAACTAGCAAAAACTCCGAAACTCTGGCTTTAAATACCTGCAAAAGAAGCTTCCAAAAACCAAATAGGATCAAACAAGAAATAGCGCATACCTTGGAGCCAAGCAAGCAAGAAGACGATCGAGCAACGGATTGAGAGACCACTCGAAACTGCAAAACTAAAAACCGCAACCGTCTTTCCGAGTAAAAAATAAACATCAGAATTGCCAAAAAGACCACAAAGCCGTCAAGCGAGAGAAATGCAAACATAACCTCGCATCCGAGTCACGGCTTCACCATCCAAAATATACACATCAGGATGCCAACAGTAAGAAATAACCCTACCAACAATCTTTGAAGCCCACAACTAAAAAACACAAAGACGCCAACAAGACCGCCCCCAACGAAAGTAAAATCTGCTACTCACAGGGCTCAACAACGAGCTCAAAGTCTTACCCATCAAATAATTATCCAACCCATTAAACCCAAACAGAAACAGTTTCACATTTAGACCACGCAGCCACCACCAAGTATGAGTATCAGATATACAAGCCAACGTCATATTAGTGGTGAGTGCATGTGGGTGTATGACTGAGTATATGCATAGACCCACTTACACCTAGAGAGTCTAAATTCCATTCATTTATATATATATACACACACACACTCTCATACACCCACACACTCTAGATATATTTATATGTGACTAGTGTTGAAGCGAAATAGTTGTATGTGTATGTACATATACACTGATATATCAACTTACCTATATATTTAAACAGTGCAACTATATATATATCAATATGTTTGTATATTGATATTGTGCGTGTGTGTGGGTATATTTGAGTATATATTATGTGTTGCAAACAAATTATTGGGGAAATTTGTGGCTATTTAATTCTTTTCTTTCTATTTGGTCAAAGTGGGGTAAAGTCTCTTTCAGCTGGCTCTATTATGTGTAGGGTGTGGGGAGTTTTAATCCCTGGGGATCCGGAGTTTTGTTGGTCGTTTCTTTTTTCGGTCTCGCTCCGTCTTGGGTCGGGGGACCGTGCTTTGTCTGCTTAGGTTAGCTTCGGGCGCTTCTTCTGTGTTTGGGTCTGGGTCTTGGTGGTCCGACTTGCTGTTGCTAGAATTTTTTTGGTCCTGGTCTTGTCGCCTATCTTTTTGTCAGAGCTTGCCCTGCCGCTTCGGCTCTCATACTCCCCCATCCTCATTACTTTTATTGGTTCTCTATTTCCTGGATTCGTGGGGGTAAGTTCGACGCTGTCCTCTCTGCAGAATCGGACTGCCTCGGTCGGCTCTTCCTCTGTTTTCCTGGTTTTCTTCTCTTCTTTCTCGACACATAGCTCGATGGTTGCGCTTCAGGCTCCACCTTTCTGTCTCCTTTTTGGCAGAACCAGATCGTCTCCATTTACATTTCCTATTCCGCAAGCTGTGGATTGGTATTCTTCTCACGTGCCTAGGGGGCTTGCTGCTCCATTTCTGGGAGGCATCTGTGTAGGCAAAGCTAGACCCTCTGCTTCTCTGGTTTCTAGGAGCCCTCTGGCTTGGATTCTCGAAGCTGGTGGTGGTGTTCTTCTTGTTGGAAGCGGCCCGTATCTGCTTTCTCCCTGTTCTGTCGGTGATTAATGACCAGTGGTTTATTATGTGGATCATGTCGGTGATTATTTTCTGTGAGTTTTAAGTGTTTTGGTGGGCTGATTTCTTGGTTTATTTTGGCAAGGTGTACCTTTTACGGTTATACCCTGGGTACAAAGATTTTTGCCTTTTTGTTGGAGCCGCACACGCATTTTTGGTTTGTGGGCTGCCGGCTGTTTTCTTCTTTTCGGTTGTACTTCTGTTTTTTGTGAAAGTGAAATGAAATAGAACTTTATAAAAAAAAAAATCTATATATATTATATATATTAATTATTATTATTATTTTTTTTTTTTTATGAAAGCTATCTCGGCGGAGAATCTATTCTGTCAAAAAGGACAAATACAGGACCGGGACTGGGAGGGTACAAAAAAACCTAGATTCTAAAAGCCTAAAAAGCCAGTCCCAAAAAAGAAAGGAGATCCAGGGTATATCCTAAGAGGTCTCCAGACTCCAAAAAAAAAACACAAAATGACATATCAAAATCAAAACATCCAAAGCCGAGAAAGCCAGCCAGCAGCCCGACTCCAGTAACCAAAGCCAAGCAGCCAACGAACGTAGCAGGGGACCAATTCTGGACAGAGCACTCAGACCAGGCAATAGTCAAAGTAGAAGATAAATGAACCTGAACATCGCAGAACACGCCCAGCCAAGCTTTCACCGAACCAAACGAGATAAGGCCTGCCCAGCAGAGACTCACACCAGAAACGGGACGAACGTAGCAGCAAACGGACAAATTTAAACAAACCTCCACAAAGAGAGCGGACCACCCAAAACACTACCTTTCAGAACTGAACCAGCAAATTAAACTCAACCAAATCAAACCAATATGCCTCAAGGGGAACCAAAACCCCAAAACCAGACAACCGATAGAAAAAAAATGGTTATGCAAGCTTTTAACGAAGTACCAGTGGGCACGTGGCTGGATCAACAATCTAAGAATCTCACGCAAATAAAAGCAACACACTAAGGCACACCCAGCAGGCCAAAAAAGACAGAGCCAAACAAAAAATAAAAACAATAAAATTTGATTCAAATTCGAGCATAACCACCCATTCAGAAATCTTGCATCACAAAAATACAAATAGGAGCAGAGCTGAATTAAAGGATCCCCAGCCTCTTTTGAATAAATAGCAGCATAGACAAGCAAGAGAAAAAACATAACCCAGCACATACCCCACGCCACCAGCCACTCGGAAAGCTAGCATTGGTTTGGCAACAAGGTAGCCCCAAAAGAGAGACCAGACTTTGCTACCAGAAACCAATCCGTCCTCCTAGCGTCACTCGAGATTAAAAAGAGCTTTGGTGTGACGAGCATTGAGACCTTTCCAGCTGAAATTTTTTTTTTTTTGTATTTTGAAAAAAAAATTCACTTTTTCAATGATCATCCTTGTGGTAGCTTCAGCATTACATTTGGAACTATTATATTTAGCTTGGTTTCTCGCTTGCCAAATGACCACAGGGTGAGAGCGTCCGATAGCTTGCCAATGTGGATCTTACTTTTTTTTGTTTTAGGCCAATGGGAGAAGATCGTATCAATATTGCCAACGTACCCAACCATGGATAAAGCCAGATTAACCCATATATCTTTGCTAAATTGGCATTCAAAGAACACATAATTTAGAGATTCCGACGCATTTCAAAACTGACACTTTGAGGCCAAGGCAAAACCCATCCGTTGCGATATAGAATCAACATTTATGAATCTGTAAATAAACCTCCAAAGGAATAAGCTGATAATATTAGGAATGCAGTTGTGCCAAATCCACACAGGGAAGTTGGAAGCATCGTGTTTTTTACAAACATTCCAAGGATTTGAGAGGCTAATTTTGTTGTTGAAGCACAAGGCAGAGTTGGTAGTGCTTGAAGATTGAATATTTGGTTTGAAGGTAAGAAAGCTGTTAAACATAGTTGGGGAACATAACTCATGGAGCAGGGTTAAATTTCAACTGCCCTGAGAAATGAGGTCAGCCACCTTTGTGTTAGGAAGGATAATGGGAGAATGAGAGTTGCAAAGGGCAGAAGAAGAATGCCAACAGTCAAACCAGAAAGTGGTTGAGGAAAAAATAACCTCCCAAAATATTGACTCTTCCACTGTATCTCTTAAAGAGAGCATTCTTTTCCAAATATGAGAGTCGGTTAGTTTGTTTCTCACCATCGCCGGGTGAGAGGTAGCACAGTATTTCGCATTCAACAGCTTAGACCAAATGGAGGAGGAGGTTCTGAACCTCCACCATAATTTAAGAGAAAGGGCCTTGTGAAGATCCTCAAGGTTACGAATACCCAGCCCCCCTTTGACGAAAGGTTTAGTAACTTTAGACCAATCGCACCAAATAGTTTTGCTTCCTCTAGGGTGGACCCATAAGAATTTATTGAAGATTATGGAAATTTTCTTAAACACAAGGGAAGTAGGGGAGCAAACTTCCAGCCAATAGAGAGGGATCGCATTAAGCACGTGTTTAATTAAAATAAGTCTACCCCCTTGAGAAAGATATTTATTTTCCCAACCTTAGAGATTTTTATAGATTTTATCAATGAGATTTGTGTAGACCGCATGTTTATTATGCCCAATTAAAATAGGGATCCCAAGGTAAGTGAAAGGAAATTTGCCTTTCTTAAAATTAAAATTAGAAGCAATCAAAGTGCTGGCTCTAAGGGGAATTTTGGGGTGAACATAAAAATTTGACTTGAAATTGTTGATTTTGAGCCCAGAATCAGCTTCGAGTTTAACAAGTAAATCTGAAATCTTTTTAAGAGCATAAGAACCGCAATTTGAAAAAATAATCAAGTCATCAGCATAAGCCATGTGAGTGATAGCCAACTTTCATCCAAAGTTAAACTTCATTTTTGGAAATTCATGAAAGAGATTGTTAATGTTAAGGGACCAAACGTTCATCGCCAAAATGAACAGGAGGGGCGAAATGGGGTCCGCTTGTCTTAAACCTCTTTCCGAACGAAAGAAACCGGAAGGACAGCCATTAACTAGAACAGAAAACCAGTTGTGCTGAGTGAGCCTTTTTATTTTGTCAATGAAACTATCATTAAACCTATTTCCCAGATTTCCTCATCACTTGGGATTTGGTTTAACAAATCATTTAATTCAGCAGTAATTTGTGGCCGGGGAAAAGCAATCCCACTACTTTGGGGGCCGAGCTGGGAGTTTGAAGCTATCTTGGAAGAAGATGGTGGCCGAATTTTGGATTTCCTGAAGAGAAGTGAAGCATGAGCCGCTCGGGTCGCAAATTTCTCAATATGATTAATGTGACTCCTCTTCTTAACCCAGTTGTGGTAAAAAGCAGTGTTTCGCTCTCCTTCAAGACTCCACCTTATCGAACATTTCTGTTTCTAGAATGACTCAATGTCATTGTGGCTGGAGATAAGTAAAGCTTTAGCTTTATTTACCTCCAACCTGTTCTGATCAGAAGGATGGGTTTCAAAGATGGATTCAAGGTTGATGACAAGCTTTTCCTGTTTGGATAAGTTCGAAAAGATATTCCCATTGGAAGATTTGTTCCAAATACCTAAAGCTTTTCTAAGGGATTTGAATTTTTCAACAAGTCTATACATACCTTAGAATTGACAAGGTTGCTGCCATACGGACTTAACAATTTCCTTACAATCCTCTCTTTGGAGCCAAAACATTTGGAAATGGAAAGATTTCAGTCTATTGGTTTGCTAGTCCAGGAAGAAAGAGTGATCGGCTTATGGTCAGAGACCATAGAGTTTAGGGAGGAGTTAAGAGAATTCGAAAAAGTGTTACACCACAAATTGTTAATTAGAAAGCGGTCCAACCTGGCGAATTTTCTACCAACATTCCAAGTGAACGGGGCTCCTGAATAATTGAAATCATCCAGACCACAATCTAGCATAGCCGAATTGAAATCAAAAGTGGAGTTAGAGTGATCCGTAGAATAACCCTTATACTCCTTAGAATTCAAAACTGTGTTGAAATCCCCTCCCACAGCCCAAGGAACAATGCTAGAGGCACATTTTTTAAGAAAATACCATAAATGAATTCTTTCTGAATGCAGATTATGAGCATGAACAAAAGTGAAAAAAAATATGTACTCTACATTAAAGAATTTAATATGAATGGCTTGCTCACATTGAGAAATAATTTTAGCTGACCAATAGCTTGACCACATGACCCAAATTTTATTAGAACTAGAAGCCACTGCATTAACCAAATTGAGAGCACGGCATGAGGAAGGCAATCTATCAGCAGGCAATTTAGGTTCAAAAATCGCAGCTATATTAAATTTATTTTCATAAATCAGATGCTTTAATCTATTCAAAGAAGAAAATTACCAATACCTCGAATATTCCAACATAGAGCATTCATTTGGACACAGTAGAAATACCCCGTGGGGATTTCTGGGAGCTTTTATTAGAATAAGTAATAGCATTTGAAGGAACCTTCATCATATTCACCAAATCGATATCCGCTAAAGAGGATAAGGATTTGTACCTAGCAGTAGAAGTTGTAGGATTTCTATCTTTGGAAGACCTACAAGAAAAATTTTTGCAGGGCTCTTTGGGTGCTGAAATTCACATTAAGTGGAGCGGTCCTGCAAAAAGAATCATAATTCAAATTCATAGAGATTAACAGACCTTCCCTCGTGCGGGTATCCCGGAACCCAACTTCCAAAGGAGGGACTGAATCTGGATGCAAATCGGTCTCATTGTTAGGATGCAAAACTAAAGAAATAACATTAGTATTGTGCGAGGTATCTAAAATTTTTGAAGGTAAACCACTTGGCTTTCCAACTGGTTATCAATAGCATCGAAACTAACTCAACGTTTTTGGCCTCCAAACCTCGAGAGATCTGGAGAGACTCAACTCCCACAGCAATAGCGTTGTCACTAATATTTCTAATAAACACCCGAATTTTGGGTTCCAACCCTTTTCCGGGACAAAAGAGATAGTTAAATCATTTAAAGAACCGATACCCTGGTCACGAGAATGCAAACTTGCCAATTCATGATTAGCAACCTCAAAACGCCGAACCTGCAATTTCCTGAATGGGCAACCTTTAATCATCAAGCATTACAACTCTATTACTTAGCATTTGGCACAATACATATTTAGGATCTATAGTAGGTTTTGAGCACTAGTTCAAATTTAGTATAACTTAGCCCCACTAGGGTCCTAGGGGTCTTAAATATCAAACAGGGAAGTTTTCGCCAGTTCAGCCAAAACTGGGCAGTTTTACAAAATCTAGGCTGTTTCTGAAAAATTCTAGAAATTTTGCAAATCTGGGCGCTATAGGGCGCTGCAGCGCGCTGGACCGTGCTGTAGTGCTTTTCGCGCGGCAGCACACTGTATCGCTTTCCGCGTGGGAGCACACGATTGCGCCATTGCGCTGCGGCTCGCTGTAGGCCGCTACAATCCGCTGCAGCGCGCTATGGCGCGCTGTAGCGGTTCTATATGCAAAATCACTGTTCAATTACTTTTATTTAATGATTTTATGATTTTTTCGCAAAATTACCACGCGCTGTAGCGGTCCATTTTGCAAATCTACTGTTCAATTAATTTATTTGGTCGTTTTCCTAAGTTTTCATGAAATGCCGCTACAGACCGCTACAGCGTGCTACAATGCGCTGTAGTGGTCCATTTCGCAATTATACCGTTCAATTAGTTCAATATGCATTTTTTTACGTTTTCCCTAAGTTTTCATGTCCGCTGTAGCCCGCAGCGCGCTGCAGCGGCAAACGGTGATTTCGCCAGGTGCGAAACTCGTGAGTGCCATTTTTCAAGCTTAATTACTCTCAATCCAGTGAGTTTCATGAGCAGTGCCATATATCAATGGAAAGGTATTTCCAATACATTTTCATCGACACCAAAATCAGCATGAATGGAGCATTTTAGCTATACTAAAAATGATGATGAATACACGGGTATGCAGAATATGCATACATGCTTATGAACTTCCAAATATGCATTCCAACATTATATCAACATGAGAAAGACAAGGAGAGGAGCAAAGGGTACCTTAGTTCCTTGGAAAAAGGGGAAGAAGGAAGCTTTGTTTTCTTCTCCTTCTTCTTCTTCTTCTTCTTAGGGTGCAGCAATGGAGGAAAAAGAGAGGGTGGAGAAAATTTTAGCAAGTAGAGAAGATGGCTGAGCTCTATATTTAAAGGATGAGGGAAAGGAGGCTCCATCATGAGCTAAGGAGACTAGGTTGAGGGGGAGTAAGGGCCATCAAGGATGAGCATTAATGGGCATGGCTTATGACACAAAGAAAAGATGGCTAGCCAAATTTTGCAAGAGACTATCAGCCAAAATAATAGAAATTGGGGGAAATTGCATTTTGGGATCCAAAGATTGCTTTTTATTTTATCTTATTTATTTAAAAATTTGGATTTTTAAAACGTTCTCCGAAAAATCTCAAAAAATTCACCCCTAGCTAATTTGGGGTGGGGAATTTAACGGCGAAGCTGGAATTTGATGATGAGTATTTAATTATTCTAATTTTTGGGGTATTTAAATACATTAAAATATTTATGAAAATTTAACGACTTCCAAACGCGTCCAAAATATCACCCCTAGCTAATTTGGGGATGACGATCGCAACGGCGAAGTCGGATTTTGATTTTAAGGTCAAAATAAATGCCTTAATTTTCTAATTAATTAAATATTAAAATATTCTGAATCAATCGATTGGTCTCTAAATTGATCCAAACCTTCAGGGTTTGGTTTTACTGACTAGAAGAACTTTGGAATGATAATCACAATACAATTAGGCTGAAATTAAGCTGGGTAACAACCTTGGGTTATTACAAGTCTATTATGCTGAATAAGGTTAATCAATCTAATACAGCTGATCTACCTTCTTCAATTAATATTATGATGCAGGAATCAAACAATTTAGATGTAACTTTTTAAGATCCAAAAAGTCCTTTAAAGATACAACATTGGAGATCCTCGACAACCAGGAATCCAAACACTACCACGGCAAACAGGTTCAAATCGCAGTCTGACTACTCTTGCAGACATTGGTCTCAAAAGAGGAGGTCGTCTCTCAGGTAATTCTTTAACTTTTGCATTGAAAAGCAATCAGAAGTCCCTTTCAAGTACTTCTAATTTTTAACTTACGAATGCCTTATGTTGGAATATTCGGGGCACTGGTAATGCCTCTTCCTTTAACAGATTTAAACCCCTAATTTATGAACATAAATTAAAATTGCTGCTATCATTGAACCTTAGATGAAAGCTAATTATATTGAGAAAGTCCGTAAGTTTGCTAATTTGGAAAATGCTGTGGGTCTCTATTCCAACAAGATTTGGGTTCTGTGGTCCTCCAATTGGAAGGTTGAAATCATTGCCCAGTGTGAGCAAGCCATTCACCTTCAGTTTTGCAATGAAACTCTTAATTTTTATTGCAAACACTTTGTCCATGCTCATAATCTTAGAACTGAACGCTTCAACTTTGGTCTTTTATTAAAAACTATGCTTCTCCTCTTTGCCTTGGGTGGTGGGGGGAGATTTTAATGCGATTTTGAAAACAAATGAATAAAGGTATTCCATTATTATGCTAGATCCTCTTTTGACTTCAATTCAGCTATGCTGGAATGTGGCCTTGAAGATTTCAAATATTCTGGGGCCCCCTTTACTTGGAATGCTGGTCAAAAATTCGCTCGTCTTGATCGGTTTCTCATGAACAATAGATGGTGTAGTTCCTTTTCCAACATTATAAACACCTCTTTAAACTCGACAGTCTCGGATCACAAACCAATCAATCACCCTCTGTTCTTGGAACATTGTAAATAAGTTACCTAAATGGTTTCATTTCCAAAACTTCTAGATCCAAAGAGAGGACTGCAAAAACATTGTCAATGATTCTTGGAACCTTCAATGTGATTACTTTGGGTTATATAGATTAGTGGAAAAATTTAAAAGGCTGTGGAAAATGCTCGGAATTTGGAATAAAAACACCTATTGGAAATATCCTTACAAATTAACTCATCAAGAAAACTTAGTCTCATCTCTTGAAGATATTTTTTGAGACTGACCTGTCTGAGCAATAGGGCTGAAGTCAATAAAGCCAACGCTAATCTTATTCTTAAACATAATGATATAGAATCCTTCTGGAAATAAAAATGCTCTTTAAAATTGAAATTAGAGGGAAAGCGTAATACTGCTTTCAATATAATTGGGTTAAAATGCGTAGACACCTTAATCATATCAATGAGGTTATCTCACCTGATGGTAACAAGATATCAAGTTTGGTTGACCTTCAAAACTCGGTGGTGAACTATTTTGTTGGAAATTTCAAAGCCCCTCCCGCCCCAATAAACCCCCAAAACAGCAAAATCATATATCCAAATCTCAAATATCCCCAGAGAATAACAATTTTCTAAATCAATTGTCGAGTGATACAAAAATTTGGGAAATCATAAAAAACTTGAAAGACAACTCTTGCCCTAGATCGAATGGTTTTTCAGGTGAATTTCTTAAAGCATTTTGGGTCATTATTAAATTAAACGTGTGTAATGGAATTAAGGAATTCTTTTGTGACATCTTTATCCCAAAATTTTTTACTCATACAATGATTACATTGATCCCAAGTCGGATAAAGTGCACTGGTGGAACAACCTTAGACCCATAAGTCTATGCTCCACCACTAACAAAATCAACTCTAAGATTCTTGCCAAAGGCTTCAAATCATTCTCCCGGCTATAATTGAACCAAACCAATCCGCTTTTGTCCCGACTAACAAATTCAAGATAATATTCTAGCTACCCAAGAAATGTTCCATAGTCTCAAGAAGAAATGTTGGGGTCAAAACTTAATTTTAAAACTTGACCTTGAAAAGGCTTGGACTGACTTGATTGGAATTTTCTCCTCCAAACCCTTGAGGCTTATGGCTTCAATAATAGCTTTATCATAAAAATGAAAATGTCACCCACACAACTAGTTCTCTATCATGCTTAATGGTCATCCATCAGGATTCTTGCTATTGCATATTTCCAAAACTCTTTCAAATACACAAACTCTCCCTCCCAAAATATCAATCCTGACGTACCTATTCCCCAAATCTCTATGGAAGATCATACTCGGATCAATTCGATTCCTAGTAATGATGAAATTTGGGAGGCTGTAAAAAAGCCTAAAAAAAAACACCTGTCCGGGTTCTGATGGGTTTCCTATTGAATTTATTTGTAAGTTCTAGGATATCATTAAAGAGGATGTCTGTAATGGGGTTAAAGAATTTTTTTGTGATGTTTGTTTACCTAAATTCTTTACCCACATGATGCTATTACTTATCCCCCAAATCTAAAAAATGCCTCTTGGTGGTCCCACTTTAGGCTTATAAGTCTTTGCACTTCTATAAATAAAATCATCTCCAAAATCTTGTCCATAAGAATGCAAACTTTGCTCTACTGCCTTATTGAGCCTAATCAAATCTGGTTTTGTTCCCAGTCATCTCATTCAAGATAACATCCTTTCTACCCAAGAAATTTTCCATAGCTTGAAAAAGAAATGCTGGGGTCATAACATCATTCTAAAGCTTGATATGGAAAAGGCCTTTGATAGAATTGGCTGGAACTTCTTATCTAAAATGCTAAGTAGCTATGGGTTCAACTCTAGTTTCATCCTAAAAATTAAGAACCTTAACTCATTACAATTTCTTCTCTATTCTGATTAATGGTAAAGCTAGTGGTTTTTTCAAGTCCAAAAGAGGGCTTCACCAAGGTGATCATCTTTCCCCCATCCTGTTCATCCTTGCCTTCAACTATTGTCCATAAGTATTAACTCTTGTTTCTCTAAAGACCTTAGTCTTCACTATAATTATGGTGGGAAAACCTTAGTCACGCATCTAGCTTATGCTGACAATCTTATCCTCTTTAGTAATGCTAGCTCCTAAATCCGTTAAGAAAATTAAAACTATGCTCTCGGAATTGGAAGAAATTACTGGATTGAAAATTAACCTCTCCAAATCCCATTTTTTCACCAACACTAAAACTCCTTCCGATGTTATCAATAGAATTGAGAACACTTTAAACATCAAAGGTAATACCTCTTCTAAAAACAGACTTAAACATATTATTTTCAAAAAAAAAATTTCCATTCTTGCAATTTTTGAACCTAAAGTAAATTAGAACGCTATTAACTAGGCTAGTAGTTTTATAAGACTCAGAAATTTTACTCTAAGCAATTCAAACAATATTTGGGTGTTCTGGGATAACAAATGGAAAGCTAACATCTTAGCCCAATGCAACCAAGCCGCCCATATACAATTCCAAAATGATAATCATAATTTTCTTATAACCTTTGTTCATGCAAACAACCAAAGACTTGATCGTATCCCTCTTTGGCATTTCCTTAAGAATTGTAGCTCCTCCAACTTCCCCTGGGCGGTTGGTGGAGATTTTAATGCTATCCTCGAAAGTTCTGCGTATAAAGGCTATACTAGAGATCATTCCAATTCCACTTTTGATTTCAACTCTGCCATTCTTGAGTGTAGTTTGGATGATTTCAATTATTCCGGATCGCCTTTTACTTGGAACTGTGGTAGAAAATTTGCAAGATTAGATAGATTCCTAATCAATAATATTTGGTGCAGTTCCTTCTCTAATTATGAAGCACCTTCTTTGAATTCGATGGTTTCTAACCACAAGCCAATAATTCTCTCTTCATAGAACCATGATTTAAACATTCCTAAATCTTTCAAGTTTCAAATCTTTTGGCAAGAAAAAGCTCACTTCTCTATTTTCTCCAATCTATATGGAATGAACCTTGTGCTGTCTATGGTTTATCCTGTTTAGTGGAGAAGTTCAAAAAACTTAGGAAAGCCTACAGTCTTTGGAATAAAAAGGAGATTGGAAATATCTTTATTAATGCAAGTACTCAAGAAAACAAGGTTAGTTATTTAGAGAATATTTTTGAATAGGACCCCTCAGATCATAATCGAACTGAAGTTTCTAAAGCCAAAGCTATGCTTATCCAAACTCATAATGATATTGAATCTTTCTAGAAGCAAAAATGTAGTATCAATTGGTCTTTTTAGGGCAAAAAAAATACTTCTTTCTATCACAATTGAGTCAATAAAAGAAGACATATCAACAAAATTTCCAAAATTTGCCCCTCCTAACTCTCCTGAAATTAATAGCTCAGAAGTTAATCAAAATTATGCTATTGTCTATTTCCAAAAGACTTTCAAATACACAAACTCTCCCTCCCAAAATATCAATCCTGACTTTCCTATTCCCCAAATCTCTATGGAAGATCATACTCGGATCAATTCGATTCCAAATGATGATGAAATTTGGGAGGCTGTAAAAAGCCTAAAAAAAAACACATGTCCGGGTTCTGATGGGTTTCCTATTGAATTTTTTTGTAAGTTTTGGGATATCATTAAAGAGGATGTCTGTAATGGGGTTAAATAATTTTTTGTGGTGTTTGTTTACCTAAATTCTTTACCCACATGATGCTATTGCTTATCCCCAAATCTAAAAATGCCTCTTGGTGGTCCCACTTTAGGCCCATCAGTTTTTGCACTTCTATAAATAAAATCATCTCCAAAATCTTATCCATAAGAATGCAAACTTTGCTCTCCTGCCTTACTGAGCCTAATCAATCTGGTTTTGTTCCTAGTCATCTCATTCAAGATAACATCCTTGCTACCCAAGAAATTTTCCATAGCTTGAAAAAAAAAATACTGGGGTCATAACATCATTCTAAATCTTGATATGGAAAAGGCCTTTGATAGAATTGCTGGAACTTCTTATCTAAAATGCTAAGTAGCTATGGGTTTAACTCTAGTTTCATCCTAAAAATTAAAACCTTACTCATTACAATTTCTTCTCTATTTTGATTAATGGTAAAGCTAGTGGTTTTTTCAAGTCCAAAAGAGGGCTTCACCAAGGTGATCATCTTTCCCCCATCCTGTTCATCCTTGCCTTCAACTATTGGTCCATAAGCATTAACTCTTGTTTCTCTAAAGACCTTAGTCTTCACTATAATTATGGTGGGAAAACCATAGTCACGCATCTAGCTTATGCTGACGATCTTATCCTCTTTAGTAATGTTAGCTCAAAATCCGTTAAGAAAATTAAAACTATGCTCTCGGAATTGGAAGAAATTACTGGATTGAAAATTAACTTCTCCAAATCCCATTTTTTCACCAACAATAAAACTCCTTCCAATGTTATCAATAGAATTGAGAACACTTTAAACATCAAACCTAGCAAACTCCCAATTCTCTATCTTGGCATTTCTATCTCAACTGGGCATAATAAGAATGATAATTTTTCTAAACTTACTGATATCATACTCAAAAAAATTGCAAGGCTGGGAATTAAAATACCTTTCTCAAGGTGGGAGACTAATTCTCCTCAAGTATGTGCTTAATACGATCCCTCTTTACTGGCTTGAGGTCACTTCTCCCACCAATTTCATTATAAAAAGCTGAAAATAATTTTCAACAAATTTTTTTGGTGCCGCCCTCGAGGAAGTAAAATTACTTGGTGCTCTTGGGATCATGTCACTTTCCCAACTTTGTAAGGTGATCTTGGTTTGAGGTGTCTCAATGCTCTTCACAAAGCTTTCTCCCTCAAACTGTGGTGGAAATTTAGAACCTCAAATACTATCTGGTCCAGCATCCTTCTTGCTAAATATTGCGCTAGATCTCATCCCTCCCAAACAACTCAAAAATTTACTGATTCTATAGGTTGGGCTAGAATGCTTGCGTCTAGAGAAATTATCGAAGAAACTATAACTTGGGACTCACTGGATAAGTCCATATCTTTCTGGTATGATCGTTGGAATAATAATGAAATCTTGGCTAGTAGCTATTGTGATATCAAAAATCATAAACTATCCTTGGCTAATTGTCACACCAGCAACAATGATTGGAATTTTGGTTTTCTTGGAAATATTATTCTTGTGGATCTTCTAGAAAAAATTAAAGAGGATTCTCCTAAAGTTGAACTTGTAAAAATGGCTAACTCAATTCTGTGTCACAATAATAAAATCTGCGTTAGCCTTCTTTGGCAAACTGTTAGAGTTCACAACCACCCTTCCTTTCCTACTTGGATTGGCATAAATGCATTCTTACCCTTATCAGTGTTTTTCTATGGCGCCTCTATAACAATTTTATTAGTGTTGATACCATTTTGCAATATATGGAGTACAATTTGGCTTCAAAATGCCATTACTGCTCGAATATCATTGAAACTATAAATCATGTCTTTTTTAGTAGTATTTTGAGTAAAACAATTTGGTCGGTCTTAAGCATAAAAAATTCTCAGCCAAGTCCAAGGGACATGCTGAATGTCTTTGCTAGATGGCCTTATCAGAGGAAAAAAATCCATGTTGGTCAATTGGTCGGCTGCTATACCCTTTGGAATACTTGGAAAGCGCAAAATTCTGCTAAATATACTAATATCCCTGCCATTGCTCAAAAAATCAGGGAAGAAATCAAACGGGATGTTAACAACTCTTTAAAAAATTATAGCTTCAAGAACTTTAACTGGAGCTCTATTAATGTTGATCATGTTAAATCAATTCTTGAATTATAATATCTTTTGGCTGGCTTCACTTTGGTGCTGGGTTTTCTTTTTGTGACTCCTGTTACTATGGCTGGTGTTTCCCACCCAAAACCCAGCTGCTACTTTTTTAAATGTTGCCTATCTTAATA
>JACERR010000228.1:47500-53317 GCA_016760335.1 Gastrodia elata
TGCAGCGATTTTCTCCCAAAAATTACAGAATTGTTCCAGATCTTGCTGAGTTTCTTGTTTTTCCTGAAAATATAAAAAATTGATCAGAGCAAGTTTTTCCCAAGAAGGAATTGTATGACTTCTATCTTTATTTTTGCTATAAATTATGAACTCATCAACACACTTATAGACTATAATATATTGATAACACCACTGATATATAAATTTGTAGATGTATGTATATATATATATATATATATATATTATGCATGTGTGGATAAAATATAGATATGTTGATAAACCCACTGATATATATATATATACATATATATATATATATGATTGTGAGTATATATAACCATTCATATATAAATATATATATATATATATATATATATATATATATATATATATGTATAGGTGTATAGGGCGTACTAATATATATATTTCTGTGTGTGAGTAAGTGTCTCTCTCTATATATATATATAACTCATCTATCTGTGAGTATATAAAATACACACACAGTCTATATTATATAGATACACTCACATATGCACCAACTTATATGAGTGTGGTTTTATATAAATACATGTTTATAGATAAACATACATGGACACACACTGAAATATATAATTAGATTATATATATATATATATATATATATATATATATATATATATATATATATATATATATATGTATGTATTTTTTTTTTTTTTATAAGAAAACCAAGAAATTTTATTGAAAAAAATCCAAATTTACAGAGAAGGGTTGGGAGATTACAAAACAACTCATAAATCTAAAAATCCTAAAGCCAACCCCAAAAGGTAGGAACCCAGGGAGTATCCTAAAAGGTTACTCCGGAAAAGAAAAAACATAAGTAAAATAGAAAAAATGATCCAAAAAATCGACCGAGACCGCGACAACTAGCAAACACTCCGAAACTCTGGCTTTAAATACCTGCAAAAGAAGCTTCCAAAAACCAAATAGGATCAAACAAGAAATAGCGCATACCATGGAGCCAAGCAAGCAAGAAGACGGTCGAGCAACTGATTGAGAGACCACTCGAAACTGCAAAACTAAAAACCGCAACCATCTTTCCGAGTAAAAAATAAACATCAGAATTACCAAAAAGACCACAAAGCCGCCAAGCGAGAGAAATGCAAACATAACCTCGCATCCGAGTCACGACATCACCATCCAAAATATACACATCAGGATGCCAACAGTAAGAAATAACCCTACCAACAATCTTTGAAGCCCACAACAAAAAAACACAAAGACGCCAACAAGACCGCCCCCAACGAAAGTAAAATCTGCTACTCACAGGGCTCAGCAAAGAGCTCAAAGTCTTACCCATCAAATAATTATCCAACCCATTAAACCCAAACAGAAACAAATTCACATTTAGACCACGCAGCCACCACCAAGTATGAGTATCAGATATACAAGCCAACGTCATCAAAATGCTATGCCCACCGGAAATAAAGTTCTGATCGAAAAAAAAATTAGGAGAGGCAATCTTAATCTCCGAAACTTGGAACCTCATGAAACAGAACAATAAAATCACAGCCTTTGTCCAGCACGGACATAACAAAGCCAAGGAATAATAGATCCACTGATTTCCTAAACTAACTACATATATCTGGATAAAGTTGTATATATATATATATATATATATATATATAAACATATATATATATAGACATGAATGTAAAGATATATATATCGATAAATATGCAAGAAACAATACATCCCAGCAAGTAATTTCCCTAACATCCTCCAGAATCTTAAAGAAATTGCAATTAATTTAATAACCACCAACATAATCAAGCAAACAGCTATCCAAACAATAAAAAACTGCACAATGCTTGAACGAAAAAGCTTCTCCCCAACCAACTGAACAAAGAAAAAAACAAGCTGATCAAAGTACCAAGTAAACGAGTCCCAAACCCGCAAGCAAAGAAGCCAGACCAGCCACCAAAAACTTGGAATTGCGTCAAACATCAAACATAATAGCAAAGTAAGTTTTATTAATGTTTGCCCAACCAATAGCCTTCTTTGGAGAATTTTGAACAATAATGCTGATGTCATTAATAATTGAATTTCTTGCTTTAGAAAGATTCAATCCGATATCTTGATGCTTTTTGAGGTTGCGCGCGTACCAAATATTCCAAATAATGTAAGCGTCAATTAAATTCAAAAGATGAAGTTTTTTCAAACTAGAGACGCCAACGTTCCAATTATACAAAAGGGTAGGAAGATCCGCGATCCGCCTACTATTAGGCCCAATAATATTGAAAGAGTTCCATAAGGAGCACGCAAAATCACTGTTAAAGAAAACGTGATCCAAGGTTTCAGCGCAAGCAGAAGCGGTATTATAGCAATGACATTTAGAAGGCAGCTGAATACCCTTAAGAATAAGGATCTCATCCAGACTTAAGAATCTACGATGTAATCTCCAGATAAAAATACTTTAAAAAGTTGGGATGGTATTGTGCCAAAACCAAGGCTTAAAAGTAGAGGATTTATGCTTACGGTGGATATGCCAAGCTATATGCAGATTAAATTTATTTTGGAGGATTAAGTCAGCGGAGGCAAGTTTTTCGTCCCCCAACCTAGGATTCACCTTTGAGATCAAATCAAGGAATCTGGGCTCAATTATATCGGTTAACATATTAATATTCCAAGAGCTATCCTCATTTAAGCAATCTCCAATAGAAATCTTGGGCTTTTTAGGGGAACAAAATAGATGAAGAGGACCAAGATCACTCCAAGAGTCACACCAAAAAGAGGAAGAAACATCAATCGATTTCCAATCAATCAAATGTTCCACCAGATCTCTAGAATCCAGTATTCTTTTCCAAGTTAGAGAATCGCTGATTTTGTTGGATACAAGAACCGGGTGCTTGCTGAAGCAGTATATAGCTTTAATAATGTCAACCCAAATGTTATTCTTGGTTCTAAAATTCCACCACAATTTGGGGGAAAAAGCTTTGTGAATGTCTTCAAGGTTTCTAATCCCAAGGCCACCTTCAACCGTAGGGAACGTGAGATTTTCCCATTTAGACCAAATCAGATTGGAACTTTTATTACTAACCCAGAGGAACTTATTAAAAATGATATTTAATTTAGAAAGAATCCCTTTGGGAGGGGAAGAGACCTCAAGCCAGTAAGGAGGAATTGTGTTGAGGATATATTTAATAAGCGTAAGCCTACCTCCTTGAGAGAGATATTTGTTTTCCCAACTCTTAATTTTTTTAAGGATATTTTCAATAAGCTTTTGGTAGAAACTGAATTTGTTAGGGCCTTTAAAGATTGGGATGCCGAGATAAGTGCAAGGATATTTGCCTTCTTTGAAACCCAATTTAGAGAAAATAAAATCATTGAGATTGGAAGCGGCTTTGATATTGATAAAGAAGTTAGATTTTGCACAATTAATTTTAAGCCCGGAGTCCTTCGGCAGATTGTCTAGTAAAAGTTTAATCTTGGAGATATTTCTTTTGTCGGCATTAGTGAAAATGATCAAATCATCAGCGTAAGCTAAATGGGATATAAAAAGATTTTTCCCCACTTTAAATTGAAGAGTATTGTCTAACTTAAAATCTTTATTAATATTTATGGACCAGCAGTTGATAGCAAGATTAAAAAGAATTGGGGATTAGGGGTCTCCTTGCCTAATGCCTCTAGAAGATTTAAAATAAACCACAGGCGTACCATTAATAAGAATAGAAAACCAAACATTAGTTATGAGAAATTTAATCTTGGTTATGAACGCAGAGTTAAAACCGTACGCCAAAAGCATTTTGAATAAGAAATCCCAATCAAGTTTGTCAAAGGCCTTTTCAATATCCAATTTAATGACAAGATTATGGCCTCTACTTTTTTTATTAATGCTATGGAATAATTCTTGAGTGGCCAAAATGTTTTCTTGAATTTGCCTTCCCGAAATAAAACCACTTTGATTCTGTTCAATTATCTTTGGAAGTAAATCTTTCAGACGATTTGCAATGAGCTTTGATATTATTTTGTTAAGCGTAGTGCAAAGGCTAATTGGTCTGAAATGGCTCCACCATTGAGGATTAGTGACTTTAGGGATAAGGGTGATGGTCGAATAGGAGAAGAACTTTGGGAGCGGGACACCACAAAAAAATTCTTTGATACCATTACAAATGTCATTCCCAATAATATCCCAAGATTTGATGAAAAATTCAATCGGAAAATCGTCAGGACCGGGACAAGAATTTTGCTTAAGCTCTTTAATTGTCTTCCATATTTCTTCATTTGTAGGCATAACATTCAGATTTTGGTTTTCTAAATGAGAAATAGAAGGTTCAGGAGTGCTCAAATTTAAAGTGATAGATTGATTGCTTTCTTTATTAAGGATTTCAGAGAAATAAATAATAGCTGACTCTTGGATTTCTTCTAACTTTGAATAGGAAAAACCTTCCGGATTGGTGATTGAGTGAATTTTGTTTTTGGTGCGACGTTTATGGACCCAACTGTGATAAAATTTGGTGTTTTTTTCCCCTTGGATTTTCCAATGAATGTTACATTTTTGCTTCCATTAGCTTTCAATATTGTTATGACATTGGATTAGGTCCGCTCTAGCTTTAGAGAAAAGGATTCTATTTTCATTAGAAGGATGGCCCTCAAAGATATTTTCCAGATTGCTAACCAAATGTTCAAGCGAGGAAACTTTAGTGAAAATGTTGCCCACAACATTGTGATTCCAAGCTTTTAAGTCTTTACGAAGGCGCTTAAATTTTTCAACAAGTCTCGGAAGCCCAAAAGAGTTTCAGGAGGAATTCCAAGAGGTGCGAACCGCCTCCGAATAAGTCGGAATATTCAACCAAAAAGTTTGGAATCTGAAGGATTTGTTATACGAAGAAGGAGGATTTTTAGCACAAAGGAATATAGGTTTATGATCCGAGTTGGAAGAATTCTGGGAAAAGTTTCTGATTTCAAGAAATTTATTACACCACTCACTATTCATTAAAAATCTATCAAGGCGAGCAAATTTTCTACCATTGGACCAAGTAAAAGCCGCACCCGTGTAATTAAAGTCATCAAGACCGCAATCAATAAGCGTGGACATGAAATCAAAGGAAGCCCCCGAATGATTGAGAGTATAACCTTTGTACTCATTGGCGTTAATGAAAGCATTGAAATCTCTACCTACTAACCAAGAGATATTATTAAAAGAGTTGTTTCTCAAAAAATTCCGAAGGATCATTCTATCAGATCTAAGATTATTTGCATGGACAAAAGTGATAATGCAAGAAAAATCTTGGTTATGCACCTTTAAATTAATGGCTTGATCACATTGATTAACAATATCCACGGACCACAAATTATTCCAAAAAATCCAAATCTTATTGGAAAAGGATGAGGTACAATTTTCAATATTGAGAATTTTCATTATATTGGAATATTCAGTGATTTGAAGTTTTGGTTCAAAAATAGCAGTGATATCAATTTTATTATCCAAAATTAAATGCTTCAAACGATGTCTGGAGATCTTCAAGCTCTCTAACTCGGGCTCTTTTAGTAGTAGGATTGTTTTCCCCAAAACCCAAATTAATTCAGAAATAAACGACATGCTAAATCAATTACCGAGTGATGCTGAAATTTGGGATATAGTAAAGAACCTCAAGGACAACACCTGCCCCGGTCTGGACAGCTTCCCGGTGCTCAGCTGGTGGCCTTCGGCACTCTTGGGATATAGTAAATCATATACTCAAAGTACTCTTGCTGATAGAAAATTATTAGTTGATGAATCTGAAATCTTGTCTAACTCTGCTGATTTTAATACTGCTATTATTTCAAATTATGCTG
>JACERR010000229.1:2500-12500 GCA_016760335.1 Gastrodia elata
TCTCTATAAATGTGTGTGTGTGAGTATGTGTACTCAACACATACACACACATATAAATACATATATATATATATATATATATATATATATATATATATATATATATATATATATATATATATATATAAAACTATATGTGTGTGTGTTTGTGTGTGTTTGTGCATTAGGTATATATATTTATCTCTATGTAGTTGTGTGTATGTATATATATATGTACATAGTGTAAACACACACACCACACACACACACTCACACTCACATATATACAAATATAGATAGACACACACACACACACACACACACACACACACATATATATATATATATATATATATATAGAAATACACACACGTGTATGTGTTTCACACCCACATATATATACTAATCTTTAGGTGTGTGTGTTGGGTATATATACTAACACATAGAGATTAGTATATATGAGTGTGTGTGTTTGTTAGGTAGTGTGTCTATATAATTATATACGGCTTTGAGTAAGTTTACTCAACACACATATATATGCGTATACTTATCTCTATATGTGTATGTGTGTCTCTACATACATGCATATAGACACACACTCACATATACTTATCTCTATGTGTGTGTGTGTATGTGTGTGTGTGTATGCGTGTGTATGTGTACGTATATATAGTTGTGAGTGTGTATATAAACATACACATACTCATACACACAGATGTATATAATACATATGTGTGTATTTTATATATTTATATGCATATATCTAGAGATGTGTGTGTGAGTATGTATATATTTATATGTATTTGTGTGTATTTGTGTGTATTTGTGTGTGTGCTATACATATATGTTATGTATACCCAACACACACGCATGCAAATACACACACATAGAAACACATGCACACATACACACACATACACATAGATAAGTATAAGTATAAATATATAGCTCTCATAATCGTATATCTAATATATATATATATATATAAATACATATGTGTGCATGTGTGTCTATATATAGATATATGGTTTTATATATTTATATTTATACTTATATCTATGTGTGTGTGTGTCTCTCTATGTGTGTGCATATATTTTTTTATACACACACACACACACTATATACATACATACAGACACACACTCAGATATACCCAACACACACACACACCTGGAGATAAGTATGTATGAGTTTGTGGCACACACACACACACAAATTTATGCACATAGAGATTAGTATATATGAGTGTGTGCGTGTGTATATCTGTATGCATGTACATTGAGACACACACACACACACAGACTCATATACACTAATCTTGATGTGTGTGTGTGTGTTTGTGTGCATCTTATAATCATATATAAATATATATAGGCACACACACACACACACACATATATATTTATATAGACGCACATATGTCTATATGTGTTTATTTGTGTGAGTGTGTCTCTACACACACACTTACAGAAATTAGTATATATGAGTCTGTATGTGTGTGAGTGTGTGTTTGGTATACATACTCACAACAATATATAAAGATATAGAACTTATAATTATATATATATATATATATATATTTAAATACACACATATAGACTAATCTCTATGTGTGTCTGTGTGTGCCTATATATAGGCACACACACATATGTATATACTAATCTCTATGTGTGTTTATTTGTGTGTGTACATGTGTGTGTGTTGGGTATTAGTATGTATACCCAACACACACACACACATAGAGATAAATACTAATAATCTCTATGTGTGTGTGTGTGTGTTATATACTAATCTCTATATGTGTGTGTTGGGTATACTTACTCACAACTGTATACATATATACACACAAATACAAACACACCCATATAACAATAAGTATATAATATCTATGTATCTATATATATATATATATATATATATATATATATATATATATATATAAGTGTGTATTCCCAACACACACACACACGCATGTGTATATACGGTTGTTGGTATGTATACCAATACAAAAATACACACACACAGATACACACATGGAGATAAGTATATATGAGTGTGTGTGTGTGTGTGTGTGTTTGGTATGTGTAAATATATATATAAATATGTAGACACACACACACACAAACATACACATATAGAGATTTGTATACATGAGTGTGTGTGTGTGTGTGTGCATGTATACCCACACCTAAATACACAATTATATATAAATATAAAAACACACACTCATATATACTAATCTCTATGTGTATTTGTGTATATATAATCTCTATGTTTTGAGTATATAACACACAAATCTCTATGTATGTGTGTGTGTGTCTGTGTTAATGCGTATGTGTGTATGTGTGTGTGTGTTATACAAACACACGCACATAGTGCGCGTGTGCGTGTGGTTTTTGTTTATGTGTATGTGTGTGTGTGTGTTATACAAACACATGCACATAGTGCGCGTGTGTGTGTGTGTTATATACTAATCTCTTTGTGGGTGTGTTTGTGTGTGTGTGTATATATATATAAGTGTGAGTATGTATACCCAACATACATAAATACAGACACATAGAGATTAGTATATATGAATGTGTGTGTGTGTCCACACACACTCATGCATAGTAATATATATATATATATATATATATATAATATATATATATATAGGCACACACAATCATAAGTGTGTGAGTATGTATACCCAACACACACAAATACATATAAATTTAGATTAGTATATATGAGTATGTGTGTGTATTGGGTACACATACTCACAACTATATATAAATAAATAGACACACACGTATGTGTTATCACATATGATTATGAGTATGTTTATATATATACTCATAACCATATATGTATATATATATATATATATATATATATATATATATATAAACACACATGTATGTATTTACAGAGACATAGAGATTAGTATATATGAGTGTGTGTGTTAGGTATATAAATATATTTATGTATATATATATATATATGTGTGTGTGTGTGTGTGTGTGTGTGTGTGTGTTGGGTATATAAATATATTTATATATATATATATATAAATATATATATATATATATATATATATATGTGTGTGTGTGTGTGTGTGTGTGTGTTGGGTATATATATACATCATATATGTGTGTGTATCTAATCTCTATGTGTGAGTGTTTGTGTGTGTGTGTATATGTGAGTTCGGTATACATTCTCACACATGGAGATTAGTATATATGAGTGTGTGTGTTTGTGCAAGTGTACGAGTGTGTACATATGTTTTTATGTATTGGGTATATATATATATATATATATATATATATATATATATATATATATGCCCATGGGTGTTTGTGTATGTTTATGTGTGCTTATAAATATATATATAGACACATGGAGATAAATTTATTTGTGTGTCTGTGTGTGTCTTGGGTATACATACTCACAACTGTATATTTATACATACTCACGATCATATATATATATATATATATATAAACACACGTACACACTCATATATACTTATCTCTATGTGTGTATATATAGGCACACAAAGATATACACAGGCAGACCCACACACACTCGCACACACACACACACACTCACACACACACATAAATATATATACTAATCTTACACACTCATATAAACTTATTTCTATATATGTATACGCATACCCAATATACACACACACACACACAAATACACACATTTATGTGTGTGTCTATATATATATATATATATACAGTTGATATATGCATACATACACACACATATATTATTGTATTATTCTATTATATATATACAAAAATATATACACATATATATACTAATCTCCATGTGCTTGTTCGTGTCTAAACATGGTTGTGAGTATGTATACCCAACACACACATACACACAAAGAGAAAGTATATATGAGTGTGTGCGTGTGCATGTGAATATAAATATATAACACAAATCTATATATATTATGAGTATATATATATATATATCTATTTGAGTGTGTGTTTGTGAGGGTATACATGAATATGTATACATACATAGAGATAAGTATTTATAAGTTTGTGAGTATACATACCCAACACGCGCAAACACACACACGCACACACACTAACATGTATGTATGTTTGGGTATATATGAGTATGTATGGGTGTGTGTGTGTGTGTGGTCACAAATCAGTGTGTGTGAGTATGTATACCTAACACACACATACACATACACTCACATATATTTATATATAGTTGTGAATATGTATACTTATCTCTGTGTTGGGTTACTTATCTTCATGTGTGTGTATGCATACACACATATTCTTATCTCTATGTGTATGTGTGTATATGTCTATATATACGATGTGATAAACACACACACACACATGTGTGTAGTATATATGAGTGTGTGCGTGTGTTGCGGGTGTCTATATATAGAGATACATGTGTGTGTGTCTATGTCCGTGTGTGTGTGCGTGTATTCGGTATATATACTCATAATCGTATATAAATAACACACATAAGCACACACACATAATGATTAGTATATATTAGTGTGTGTGTGTGTGTGTGTGTGTGTGTATGAGTGTATACTTGTCTCCATGTGTGCATTTTATTTATATAACAAGTACGAAGATAAGTATATATGAGAGTATGTGACACACACACATACACACAAATGTATATGTGTGTGTCTGTGTGTCTCTACATACATATATATATGTCTACACACTCATATATGTGTGTGTGTATCTCTAAGTGAGTATGTATACTCAATATAAACATACACACGCACATATAAATTGTTTATACACTCATATATATTATCTATACGGTTGTGAGTATACATACCCAGACATAAACACACACTTACACACACACACACACACACACACTCATATATTCTAATCTCTATATGTGTATATCTGCGTTTCTGTATGTATGTGTATGAGTATGTGGGATATGTGTGTGTGTTTGTGTACACACACATTCATATATACTTATCTCTATGTGTGTATATATGACTATATACAAATATACGTGTGTGTGTGTGTGTGTGTGTGTGTCTATATGTACACACATGCACACATACACACAAACACACGCACACACACACATATATATAGACACACACACACACACACATACACACAAACACACCCTCATATATACTAATCTCTCTATGTGTGTGTATGTGTGTGTGTCTACTAATCCCTGTGTGTGTGTGTGTGTCTATACATATATATGGTTGTGAGTATATATATACGAGTGTTTGTGTACTTACATATATAAAAATGTTTATATACTCACTCACAACTATATATATATATATATATATATATATATATATTGACACACATATAGATATTAGTAGACACACACACACAAACACACATACCCAACACACACACACATACACACACACACACACATACGTGTGTGTTGGGTATACATACATATAACTATATATAAATATATAGACACACATACACACAACCATATATTTATATATAGTTTGTGTTATGTGTCTAAATATATAGACACAACACAAATCATTTGTAAATATCTAGTTGTGTGTGTATGTATGTTTATAAATTTATATACAGTTATAAGTATCTATATCAAACACACACATAACACACTCATATATACTTTTCTCTATATTCTGTATACATATATTTATCTTTATGTGTATGTGTAATTATGAGTGTGTGTGTGTCTATATATTTAAATAACACATATTTGTGTGTCTATATAGTGAATGTGTGTGTGATATATAAACCACTCATATATACTCACCATATATATATTTAGACACACACACACACACACATACACACACATATAAAGATTAATATATATGAGTAAGTGTGTGCGTGCGTGTGTCTATATATATATATATATATATATACGGTTGCACACACACATATATAGAGATATATACAAGGTATATAAACATCTATATATTTATATACGGTTGTGAGTATGTATATTCAACACAGACACACACACACACAGTCATATATACTTATCTTTTTGTGTGTGTGTGTTTATGCGTGTGTGTGTGTGTGTCTACATACATGAATACAGATGCACACACACACACATAGAGATGAGCATATATGAGTGTGTGTGTATATATATATGTGGTTGTGAGTATGTATATAGCACATATGTGTGCATATATATGAATTTATTACACATACATGTGTGTGTCTATAAATTTATATACTGTTGTGAGTATGTATACCCAACACACCAGGTATACATACTCACATCTACACACACGCACACACACATACATACTTATCTCCATGTGAGTGTGTGTATGTCTGTATATGTTGGGTATATATACTCACAACCATATATAAATATATAGACACACAAACGAATATATTATATATATACTAATCTCTATATGTGTGTCTATATATGATTGAGAGTATGTATATATACACATACACATACTCACTCATATATATACACACACTCACCATATATAAATATATAGACACGCACACATGTATTATATATATATATATAGTATATACATATAGATAGACACACACATGCACATGAGAGTATGTAGAGACACACACACAAACAACACACACACACACACATACACTTAATAATCTCTATGTGTGTGTGTGTGTGTTATACTTAATGCATACACACACACACACATACACACACACACACACTCATATATACTTATCTCTATGTGTGTGTGTGTATGTGTTGGGTATACATTCTCATAATTGTCTATAAATATATGGACACACACAAACACACTCATATACACTAATATCTATATATATGTGTTTGTGTGTGTGTATGTGTTGGGTATACATTCTCACAATTGTGTATAAATATATGGACACACACACACACACTCATATACCCTAATATCTATGTATATATGTTTGTGTGTGTGTGTCTGTATATGTGTGTGTTGGGTGTACATACGAACAATCGTATATATAGGGCATACTATATATGAGATTAGTATGTATAAATATTATATATGTATTTATATATGACTGTATGTCTACCCAATACACACACACATAGAGAATAGTATATATGAGTGTGTGAGTGGTGTTTGTATGTGTGTGTTTGTGTATATAAAATGCACACACACACACACACTCTTATATATTAATCTCTATATGTATATATTTGTGTATGTGTGTGTTGGGTATATATACTCATAATACTCATACGTACTAATCTCTATGTGTATGTGTTTGTGTATGTGTGTGTGTATATATTTATATACGGTTACGAGCATGTTTACCCATATAGAGATTAGTATATATGTGTGTGTGTGTGTGTATGTGTGTGTTGGATATACATACTGATATATACTAGTCTCTATGTGTGTGTGTTTGTGTGTGCATGTGTGTGTTGTGCATGTGTATCTATATTTGTGTGTGTTTGTGTGCATGTGTTGGGTATACACACACCCACACACAAAATACTAACACTTAGAGTATGTATATTTATATACACACACACACATGTTTGTTTGTGTGCAATCTCTATGTGTGTGTGTGTGTGTGTGTGTGTGTGTGTGCGTGTTGGGTATGCATACTCACAACTGTATATATATATATAAACACATACACAGATACAGACAAATACACACACACACAAATACACACACATAAAGGTTAGTATATATGAGTGTGCTGTGAGTATATATGTATATATATCTATGTGTGTGTGTGTATGTTTATGTGTATATATATGTGTGTATGTGTGTGTGTGTTAGGAATACATAAGATTAGTATACATGAGGGTGTGTGAGTGTGTGTCTATATATATTAAAATATATTGATACATAATATATTTTAATTTATACCAATATTTGTGTTGCTACGATTATATATACACTTCCATATATATATATATATATATATATATGACACAAATATACGCATATACATATAAACACACACACATAAAGATAAATATATACGAGTGTGTGTGTGTATGAATACATACGCACAAATATTGGTGTGTGTGTGTGTATTGGGTATATATACTCACACATATACGTGTGTGTGTATGTGATGGGTATACACACACACAAACTCATATTCATATACATGTATATATATTTCTGTATCTGTATGCATGTATGTATAGATATATGTATATGAGTCTGTGCACACACATAGATATATATATATATATATATATATATATATATATATATATATATATATATATATATATATATATATACGGGTGTGTGTGAGCATGTATTAGGTATACATAATCACAAATATTGGTGTGTGTGTGTGTGTGTGTGTATCTGTATGCATGTGTATAAAGATACACACAAACGCACGCACACACACACGCACACGCACACACACACACACACGCACACACACACACACACACACACATATATATATATATATATATAGGCATACACGCACACACACTCATATATACTAATTTTTATATGTTTGTGTTTTTGTGTGTATGTGTGTCTCTACATACATATAAATCTCATATAGTAATATATTGATAGTGTGTGATAACACATACATGTATATAACACATAATATATATGGAGATTCGTATACATACTCATAATCATATATACCCAACACACACTCATATATATATATATATATATATATATATATATATATACTTATTTCTATGTATATTTTGTGTTATGCACATATAAGTGTTATCACACACACTCATATATACTTATCTCTATGTGTGTGTGTATCTATTGGGTATTCATACTCTATATGTGTGTGTGTGATGGGTATACATACTCACAACCATATATAAATATATTGACACACACACACATGCACACACACACTCATATATATTTGAGAGTTGGTGTGAGTATGTTTGAGTGTGTGCGTGAGTATATATATGAGTGTGTGATAACACATTTGGTATATATATAGACATACACACACACACTAATATATACTTATCTCTATGTGTGAGTGTGTGTATATATAATTATATATACTAATTTTTGTGTGTGTAATTGTGTGCACACACACACACATTCATATATGTGTGTGTGTTTGTGTGGTTGTGAGTTTGTTGGGTATACATACTCATAAACGTGTATTGAGTATGTAAGCCCAACACAAACACACACACATAGATATATATATAGACACACACATAATATATATACATTTGTGAGTATGTATACCCATGTATGAGTTATATATATATCGGTGAATGTGTTTATGTTTGTGAGCATGTATACCAAACACACACACAAACACACACTTATTTATACATATCTCTTTGTGTGTGTATTTGTGTGTGTGTGTGTTAATATGTGCGTGTGTATGCCTATATATATATATATATCATAGAGATAAGTATAATTTCACATATAAATAGACACACGCACCCACACACACACACACACACACTCATATACACTAATCACTATGTGTATTATATATATATATATATATATATATATATATACACACACACATACTCACAACTATATACATATTGGCACACACAAACACACACACACACATGATAGACACACACACACATACACAAATACACATGCATAGAGATTAGTATATATGACACTATATATATGAGCGCGTGTTTATGACTATGTAGAGACACACACACACACACACACTCATATATACTTATCTTTATGTGTGTGTGTATACACACAAGTGTGTGTCATACACACACACACACATCCATATATACTTATCTCCATGTGTGTGTATGTATGTTTATGTGCGTCAATATATATATATATATATATATATATATATATATATATACACACACACACATATAGAGTTTAGTATATATGAGTGTGTGTGTGTGTGTTTAGTGTATATACTCATAACAATATAAATATATAGACACATGTGTGCACACACACACACTCTTATATAATAATCTCTGTCTCTGTGTGTGTGTGCATGTATGTGTCTATATATTTAGATACGATTGCGAGTATGTATACCCAACACACACACAAACATACACACTCATATATACT
>JACERR010000229.1:17500-27500 GCA_016760335.1 Gastrodia elata
AATATAAGTTTAAATTAATCTTTATACGTGTGTGTGTGTGTTGAGTGTATGTTTACCCATACAAATATATTTAAATATATGATTGTGAGTATATATTTGTGTGTCTATATGTACTTATCTCTATGATAGATCTGTGTATGTGTTTGTATGTGTGTGTTTATGTGTGTGTGTGTGTGTGTGTGTGTGTTGGTGTGTTATATATATATATATATATATATATATATATATATATAGATATATATATAGATACATACACACAAACATAAGTATACACATACATACACTCTGTGATAACACATTTGTGTGGCACACATACTCATATAAACTAATCTCTATGTGTGTGTGTGTGTCACACACACATAGAGATAAATATATATGAGTGAGCGTGTGTGTGTCTATATCAATAAATATAGACACACACACAAACACACACACCCATAGAGATAAGTATATATGCATATGCGTATGTCTTTGTGTGTGTATGTGGGTATAAACACACTTAGGTATATATACTATCACACACACACACACACACACAAACACACATGCATGGAGCACACACATAAACACAAATACACACACATAGAGGTTAGTATATATGAGTGAGTGTGTGTGTGTGCGTGTGTGTGTTTGTGAGTATGTGTGTGTGTGAGTATGTATACCCAAGTATATATATATATATGTGTGTGTGTGTGTGTGTGTGTGTGTGTGTGTGTGTGTGTGTGTGTGTGTGTGTGTGTGTGTTCGTGTGTGTATGGGTGTTGGACATGTACACACAAACATAAGTATACCCACACTCTCCCTCTCTGTGATAACACATACATGTGTCACACACACTCGTATATACATATCTCTATGTGTGTGCGTGTCACACACACATAGAAATAAGTATATATGAGTTTATGTGTGTGTATATATATATAAATGTAGACACACACATACACACATTGAGATAAGTATATATGTGTATGTATATCTGTGAGTGTGTATGGATAAACACACTTGGGTAAATATACACACACACACGGACACACAAACACACATATATTGAGCACACACACAAATACAAATACACATACATAGAGGTTAGTATATATGAATGTATGTGTGTGTGCGTGTATTGTGTGTGTGTGCTCCATGTGTGTGTGTTTGTGTGTGTGTGTGAGTATGTATACCTAAGCACACACACTCACGTATAGGGATTAGTATATATGTATGAGTGTGTGTTCGGTATACATATGTTTGTGTGTCACACAGATATATATAGGCACACACACTCATATATACTAATCTCCATGTGTATGTGTCTATATATAAATACTCTATGATAACATATACACACACACATACATACAAACAAAGACACATAACACATATTATCAAATAATACTTATCTCTATGTGTGTGTTTATCAAACAAATATAACACACACACTCAAATATAGATATATAACATATACATGTGTGTTTCACAAACAACACACACATAGACATACACAAACGCATACACATGCACTCACAACTATTTATAAATAATATATATATATAGACACACACACAAACGTACACATGGAGATAAGTATATATATGTGTGTGTGTCTATATATATACCAACACATACACACACATATACACACATAGAGATTAATATATGTGTGTGTATGTATTTGTGTGTGTGTGTGTGCGTATATATAGACATACACATACATCTATACTAATCTCTATGAGTACACACACACACAATATATATTGTGTGTGTGTGTGTGTTGAGTATATATATGATATATTATGAGTGTGTGTGTGTGCATTGGTATTCATACTCATATAGACACACACACACATATACTTATTTCCATATGTGTGTGTGGGTGTGTGTGTGCATGTATATGAATACTCATATATGCTAATCTTTTTGTGTGTGTGTGTGCATGTATATGAGTACTCATATATACTAATCTCTTTGTGTGTGTGTTTGTTGCAACTACACACACACACACACACAACGCGCACACATATAACATAGACACACTCATATATATATATATATATATATGAATGTACACACACACACATGTATATAAATAAATATTTTTATACGTGTGTGTGTGTTTATGGGTATACATAGAGATAAGTATAAGTGTGTGTGTGTGTGTTTGTCTACATACATGCATAGAGACATACGGTTGTGAGTATGTATACCTAACATATACACACACATACTCATATATACTAATATCTATATATGTGTGTTTATGTGTGTGTCTATATATTTATATACTAATCTTTATGTGTGTGTCTATGTGAGTATGTATACCCAACACATACACACACAAACACACAAATATATGTGTTATATACATGTATATATATGGACACACACACTCATATATACTTATCTCTATGTGTGTGTGTGTGTGAGTCCATAATATATGAGTGTTTGTGTGTGTATGTGTTTGTGTGGGTGTGTGTGTGATAACACATGTGTTTGTGTGTGTGTGTGTCTATAGTCGCAATCACACACACACACACTCATGTATACTAATGTTTATGTGTGGGTGTTTGTGTGTATGTATGTGTGTGTGTCTATGTATACATATTCATATTTGTATATCTGTATGTGTGTGATAACACATACGTGTGTGTCTATATATTTATATATGGTTGTAAGTATGTATACCCAACATACACATATACATAAAAACACACACACATAGAGATTAGTATATATAAGTGTGTGTGTGTTGGGTATACATACTCACAACACACACACACAGACAAATATATATACTAATATATATGGTATGTGTGTGTATGTCTATATATACATATTTTAATTTATACTAATATATATATATATATATATATATATATATATACTAATATATATATATATATATATATATATATATATATATTTTCATGTGTATGATAACACTTATTAATCTCTATGTGTGCGTGTTTGTATATATGAGTGTGTGTGCATGTGTGTGTTGGGTATACATACTTACATAGAGATTCATATATATGAGTGTGTGTGTGTGAGAGAGTATTGGATATACATACTCATAATCGTATATAAATATATGGATGTGTATATATATATACATGTATATAATATATATGTGTGAGTGTCATTCTATATATATACATATGTACACACACACACATACTGTATATATGAGTATGTATACCCAAAACACACACATCTAAAGATTAGTATATATGAGTGTGTGTATGTGTGTTTGTGTTAGGTATACACACACATACTCACAAATACACACACTAATATTTGTGAGTATGTATATACCCAACACACACACACACACTGATATATACTAACACACATACTCACAATTGTTTATAAATATATACATACACACATATGCGTTATCACACACATAAAAACTCTCACATAGAGATTAGTATATACCCAACACACGCACACACAAATTGTGTGTTGGGTATACATACTCACAACAATATATAGATACACCCACACACACACAATACGCACACACACACACATAAACATACACATACACACACACACAAACACACACATAAGAGTATCTTACAACACAATATATATATGAGTGTGTGAGATTAATATAGACACACACACACATAACTATATTATAAATACTATTGTATGTATACTCACTCATATATACACACACTTATATATAAATAAGACACACACACACACACACATACATATATTTGCGCATGTATGTACACACACACATACTGTATATGTGAGTCTGTATACCTAACACACACACACACACACACTCATATATACTAATCTCAATATGTGTGTTTGGAGATATAGACACACGCATAAACATACACATATAGAGATTAGTATATATGAGTGTGTGTATGTGTGTGTGTGTGTTAGGTATACATATACACACATACTCACAAACACACACATACTCACAAATACACACACATAAAAATTAGTATATATGAGTGTGCATCAATATATATATATATATATATATATATATATATATATATATATATATATATATATATATATATATATATATATATATATATATATTAGCACACACACATACTTATATATACTAATCTTAATGTGTGTGTCTATCAGACACACACACACACATACAAATATATATTTAACCCAACACACACACACACATACACACTCATATATATAAATCTCTATGTGTGTGTGTATGTGTGTGTGTATGTTTGTGTGTCTCCACACACACACATAGAGATTAGAATATGTGTGTGTGCGTGTGTGTGTAGGTTGGGGTATACAGACTCACATATATGGTGTGTGTGTGTGTGAGTGAGTGTGTGTACATTCGTGTGTGTGCACACGCACACACACACATATGTGTTGTATACATAGATATTAGTATATATGAGTGTATGAGTGTGTGTGTATATGTGATTAGTATATATGAGTGTGTGGTATACATACACACTGTATATGAATATATAGACACACAAACACCACACACATATCATAGAGATTAGTATATATGAGTTATACACATATATACTAACACTTATATATATATGTGTTATATATTCGTATGTGTTATATAACACATACACTAATACAGAAATACACAAATATGTTTACACACATCCTCTATATAGAGATATTCACACACATGTGTGTGTGTGTGTATATTTGTGTCTATATATAAATGTGTGTGTTGGGTATGCATACTCATAACCATATAAAAATATGTTATACAAACACACACACGTAAAGAGTGTGTGTGTGTGTGTGAGTGAGTGTGTGTGTGTGTGTGAGTGAGTGTGTGTGTTTGTATGTGTGTGTGTGTCTGTAATATAAAAATATATGAGTGTATATATACGATGACTATGTGTGATTGTATGTGTGTGTGTATATATATATATACACATACACAAACTCGTATATAACCACACAAATATTAGTATACATACTCACATATTAGACTCATACACATAGAGATTAGTATATATGATAACACTCATATATACACATACATACGGTTGTGAGTATATATACCTAACACACACACATATACACATATGTACACACACACACACTCATATTTTTACCCATATATGAGGTTACACAGACACACACACTAGTATATATATATATGTGTGTGTTGGGTACAATTGTGAAAATAGGACACAAACACCCAACACTCACACATGCACACACTCTCACAGACACATAGACTCATATACACAAACACATGTGAGTGTGTGCCTATATATATACAATTGTGTGTGTGTGTGTATATGTGTGAGTGCGTGTATGTGTGTTTGGTATACATTCTCACAGCACACATACTCACAATATTTGTGTGGTTGGGTATATATACTAGTATGAGTGTATATACACTTATCTCTATGTGTGTTGGGTATATATATATATATAAGTGTGTGTGCGTGTGTGTGTGTTAGGTATATATATATCAATGTGTGTATGTGTGTGTGTAAGTATGTATACACAACACACACACACTTATATATAAATACACACAAACACACACACACACACACACACACTCATATACTTAAGTATATATATAAATATATAAACACACAAATGTATGTGTTATCAAACACATATATAGACAAACACACATACACATATAGAGATAAGTATATATATATATATGTGTATATGAGTGTGTGTGCGACATAAATATAGACACACACACACACACAAAGACACACACATATGAGTGTGTGAGTAGAGATAAAATTGCTTATAAATATATGAGTGTTATCACACATAAGAGCTCACATATAGAGATCAATATATACTCAACACATATACACATACACTGGTGTTGGTATACATACTCACAATAGTTTATATATACACACATACACACTACATATACACACAAACACATATAAACACACACATATACAGACACACATAGACACACACACACACAAGTATCTCACAATCGTATATATATATATATATATATATATATATATATATATGAGTTTGTGCACATATCTATATATTTATAGACAGTTGTGAGTATATGTATACAGACTCATATATACACACACACATATATAGACAAGACACACACACACATAAACATACACACATACACACATATATGCACATGTATGTACACACACACACCGTATATATGAGTATGTATACTCAAAACACACACACACACACACATACACTTTCATATATAGTAATCTCAATATGTGTGTTTCGAGACACACACACATATACAAATACACACACATATAAATTAGTATATATGAGTGTGTGTATGTGTGTGTGTGTGTTGGTTATACACACACACATAGTCACAAACACACACACCAATATTTGTGAGTATGTATGTACCCAATACACGCACACATACACTCATATATACTAACACACATACTCACAATTGTATATAAATATATATACACACATGTATATATTATCACACACACAAGAACTCACACATACATATTAGTATATACCTAATACACACGCACACACAGACACACACATAGTGTGTTGGGCATGTATACTCACAATAGTATATAGACACACACACACACACACACAACACACAACACACACACATAGACACACATATACATACACACACACATAGATACACACATACAAACACAAACACACGCTCGAGTATCTCACAATAGTATATATATATATATGAGTGTGTAAGATTAGTATAGACACACACACATACACATCTATATATTTATATACAGTTGTGAATATGTATATACACTCCTATATACATACACACACTTATATATAAATAAGAGACACACACACATGACACACATACACGGACACAGACACTAATATAAATGCACATGTATTCACACACACACACACACACACACCGTATATGTGAGTATGTATACCTAACACATAAATATGCACACACTCACACATATATAAACTATCTCAATGTGTGTGTGGACATACACATACACATTAATGTATACCTAACACATACACACGCACACACTCACACATATATAAACTATCTCAATGTGTGTGTGTGGAGATACACGCACACACATAATACATACACATAGAGATTTGAATATATGAGTGTGTGTATGTTTGTGTGTGTATTAGGTATACACACACATACTCACAAACACACATACATAAAGATGGGTATATATGAGTGTGCGTGTGTCTTCATGTGTGTGAGTATGTATACCCAACACACACACATACACTCATATATACAATCTCTATGTGTGTGTGTTTGTGTGTGTATGTGTGTGTCTATATCTGTGTGTTATATATATAAACACACACACATATAGACACACACACACAAACAAATATATATATACATACACACACACACACTAATATAAATGCACATGTATACACACAAACACTATATATGTGAGTATATATACCTAACACATACACACGCACACACAAACACATATATAAATTATCACAATGTGTGTGTGTGGTGATAGACTCACACACACACAAATATACACACATAGAGATTTGAATATATGAGTGTGTGTAGGTATGTGTGTGTGTTAGGTATACACACACACATACTCACAAACACACACACATAAAAATTAGTATATATGAGTGTCTGTGTGAGTATGTATACCCAACACACACACACACACACTCATATAAACTAATCTCTATGTGTGTGTGTTTGTATGTGTGTGTGTTTGTATGTGTGTGTTATATATATAAACACACACACAAACATACACACACACACACACACACACACACACACAGGCGCACGCACTCATATATACTAATTTTTATTTTTGTGTGTATATAAATGTTTTGTGGGTATACATAGAGATAAATATAAATGTATGTGTATGAAACTTTATGTACATACATATATACATATGGTTGTGAGTATGTATACCCAACACACACACACACACTTATATATACTAATCTCTATGTATATGTGTTTGTGTGTGCATGTCTATATATTTATATACTAATCTCTATGTGTGTGTGTGTGTGTATGCATACTCAACACACACACACACAAATACACAAAACGTATGTGTTATATATATGTATATATATGGACACAGACACACACACTAACACACACACACACACACTCATCTATACTTATTTCTATGTGTGTGTGTGTATTTATAATATATGAGTATGTGTGTGTGTATTTGTGTATTTATGTATATATTTGGATGTACAAACACACACACACACACACAGATATATATATATATATGGTTTTTGGGTATACAAAGAGATAAGCGTAAGTGTGTGTGTATATGCATCTCTATATATATGCATATAGACATATAGTTGTGAGTATTTATACCCAACACACACACTCATATATACTAATCTCTATGTGTGTGTGTTTGTCTGTGTGCGTGTCTATATATTTATATACTAATTTCTATGTGTGTGTGTGCGTGAGTATGCATATCCAACACATTCACATACAAACACACAAATAATGTGTTATATATATGTATATATATAGATACAAACACACACACCAACACACACACACCCACACACTCATCTATACTTATTTTTATATGTGTGTGTGTGTGTCTATGATATATGAGTATGTGTGTGTGTATGTGTGTATTTGTGTGTGTGTGTGTATATGTGTGTGATAACACATACGTGTGTGTGTCTATATATTTTGTGTGTGTGTGTGTGCATGTCTATATATATATATATATATACTAATCTCTATGTGTGTGTATTTGTCTATATACATGTATTGGGTAAACATACTCACAACACACACAGACACAGACACACACACACAAATATATATTAGTGTGTATGTGTATGTATATACATACATATATATATATATATATATATATATATATATATAGGCTCACATAGACACACACGCACACACACACTCAAATATAACAAATGAGTATGTATACCCAACACACACTCACACACTAACTCATAAATATTTATCTCTATATCTGTGTTAGTTGTGAGTATGTATATATGAGTATGTGTGTTTGTATATATGTGTATGTTTGCATACATAGAGATTAATATATATGATTGTGTGTGTGTGTGTGTATGAGTGTGTGTATATATATGGTTGTGCCTATATATAAACACATACAGATACTCACAGCCATATATATATATATATATAGACACACACATACACACACGTATAGACACACAAATACACACACATAGAAATTAGTATATATGAGTGTGTATGTGTGTGTGTTAGGTATACATACACACACACACACAAACACACACACACACACACTTATATATACAAATCCTTATGTTTGTGTGTGCATGTATCATACACATATATGTTATATATACATATGTGTGTATCTATGTGTTGTGTATACATACTTATCTCTATATGACTGTGTGTGTGTTGTGTGTCACAATCGTATATAAATATATAGACACACACTGTTTGTATGTGTTTGTGTGTGTGTGCATATATTTATAGATGGTTGTGAGAGTATACCCACATACACTCATATATACATACACACCACTGTTCTCCATGTGTATGCGTCTGTGTGTGAGGGTATACATACTTGCAACTATATATAAATATATAGATACACACACATGTTTGAGTATACATATGGTTTGTGTATGTGTGGCACAAATATAAATTAAAATACACACACATATAGATACACACATAGACATATATAGACACACACACACACATACAAACACACTCATATATACTAATCTCTATGTGTGTGTGTGTGTATTGTGAGTATATATATATAGTTGTGAGTGTCACACATACACACATAGAGATTATTATATATGAGTGTGCATGTGCGTTCAACTCATACACACACACACACACACACTTACATATATATTAAACTCTATGTGTGTGTTATGCATATACATATATAATAATCTCTATGTATTTGAGTTTGTGTTATATATATAATTACATAACAGATAAATGTGTGTGTCTATA
>JACERR010000229.1:35000-45000 GCA_016760335.1 Gastrodia elata
ACACACACATATAAACACACACATAAACATACACACACACACACACACACAGGCGCACGCACTCATATATACTAATTTTTATTTTTGTGTGTATATAAATGTTTTGTGGGTATACATAGAGATAAATATAAATGTGTGTGTTTGCGTCTCTATGTACATACATATATACATACGGTTGTGAGTATGTATACCCAACACACACACACACACACTCATATATAATAATCTCTATGTGTGTGTATGTGAGTATGCATACTCAACACACACACACACAAACACACAAATGTATGTGTTATATATATGTATATATATGGGCACAGACACACACACTAACACACACACACACACACTCATCTATACTTATTTCTATGTGTGTGTGTGTGTTTATAATATATGAGTATGTGTGTGTGTATTTGTGTATTTATGTGTGTGTGTGTATGTGTGCGTGTCTATATATATATATATTAGTATATATATATATATACTAATCTCTTTGTGTGTGTGTTAGTGTATATATGTGTGTGTTGGGTAAACCTACTCACAACACACACACACACACTCATATATGTGTGTGTGTCTTTACATACATGCACACAGACACACACATTCATATATACTTATCTCTAAGTGTGTGTGTGTGTGTGTTTGTATGTATATATATATATGTATATCAAAACACACATATGTATTACTATCTTATTTTGTTATATATATAGACACACACACACACACACACTCATATATATTAATCTCTATGTATATGTGTGTGTTTATATATATATATATATATATATATATATATTTATATATATATATATATATATATATAAATATACACACATACTATTATCTTATTTTGTTATATATATAGACACACTCACACACACATACAAATACGCACACATAGAGATTAGTATATATTAGTAGGTGCGTGTCTGTGTTATATATATATGAGTGTGTGTGTGTGTTGGGTATATATACACAACCCAACTACACAAATATATGAGGTATGTGTGTGTCACACACACACACACACAAATAAACATAACAAATATATATATATATATATATATACTATATACATATATAGACACACACAGACAGATATATATTTGTATCTATATATGCATGTTAGTGTGTGTGTGTGTTAATATATTTATATATTCCCAACACACATACACACACACTCATATACGGTTGTAAGTATGTATATATATATTTATTTAGCATATATGTGTGTGACACACACACACACAAATATAAATACCAATGTGTGTTTGTGTGTGTCACACTCATATATACTAATGTTATGTGTATGTGTTTGATAACACATATGCGTGTGTGTCTATATATTTATGTACGGTCTACGTGTTTATATATAAGTGTGTGTGTGTGTGTGTATAAATATATAGACACAAACACACACATAAACACACGCACATAAAGATTCATATATATGACGCACATAGACGCTCATATATACAAATCTGTATATATGTCGATATATTTATATATGGTTGTATATGAGTGTGTGTGTGTGTGTTTTGGGTATACATACTCACAGTCGCATATAAATATATAGACACACACACACATATGTATTATATACATGTACAGATATGAGTGTTTGTATGTGTGTGTGTGTGTGTATACTTATATATGGTTATGAGTATGTATACCCAACACGCACACACACATAGAGAGTAGTATATATGAGTGTGAGTGTGTGTATGTGTGTGTGTGTATTGGGTGTATATACTCACAACCATTTATAAATATATAGATACACATACATACACAAACACTCATATGTGTATATGTATCTAACACATACATGTGTGTGTTTAGATATTTATTTATGATTGTGAGTGTGTATACCCAACACACACACACAAATACACATATAGAGATTAGTACAGATGAGTTATATTTGTGCGTGTATGTGTGTGTGTGTATGTGTGATAACACATATGTGTGTATCTATATATTTATATATGATTGTGAATATGTATACAAAACACACACACACCCACACACTCATTATACTTATCTTTATATGTGTATTTTTGTATGTGTGTGTGTGTGTTAGGTATACATACTCACAACTGTGTATAAGTATTTGTGTGTGTGTGTCTCTGTATGCACATCTATATATATATATATATAAATATATATATATATATATATCTGTGTGTGTGTGCAATAACACATACGTGAGTGTGCTTATATATTTATGTATTTATGTATGGTTGTGAGTATGCGTACCTAAAATATACACACAGATACGCACACAAATACACACACAAATACACACACATAGAGATTATTATATAAGAGTGTCTGTGTTTTGGATATACATACTCACAACATGAGTGTGTGTGCGTTTATATATTTATCTTTATGTGTGTGTGTGTGCGTCTATATACATATTTTAATTTATACTAATATATATATATATATATATCGGTGTGCGTGTGTGCATGTCTGTATATATGAGTGTGTGCATGTCTGTATATAAGAGTGTGTGTGTGTGTGTGTTGGGTATATTTATATATTTATATACGGTTGTGAGTATGTATATACAACACATACACACACACTCACTTATATATACAATATGAGTGTGTCTGTGTGTTGGGTACACATACTCACAATCATATATAAATATACGGATATGCATATATATATATATATATATGTGTGTGTGTGTGTGTGTGTGTGTGTGTGTGTGTGTGTGTGTGTGTGTGTGTGCGTGTGTGTTATTGCATATATATATATATATATATATATATATATATATGTATGTATGTATATATATAACATATACGTGTGTGTGTGTCTATCTCAATATACATGTATGTACACACACACACACACACTCATATATACTAATCTTAATGTGTGTGTGTGAAGACACACACAAATATACACAAATACACATATATAGAGATTAGTATATATGAGTGTGTATATATGTGTGTGGGGTGTATGTTGGGTTTTCACACGCATACAAACTCATAATCACACACACCAGTATTTATGAGAATATATATACCCAGCACATATACATGCACACTTCTATATACTAACACACTTACTCACATTTATATATAAATATATATATATATACACACACAAGAACTATTACATTGAGATTAATATATACCCAACACACACACACACACACACACTGTGTGTTGGGTATACATATAATAGTATATAAATACACACAGACACAGACACAGACACACACAACACACACACACACACACAACACACACACATGCACACACACATGTAGACACACACATATACACACACACACAAACACAAACACATGCACACATGAGTATCTCACAACCATATATATATATATATATATAGAGTGTGTGAGATTAGTATAGATACACACACACACATCTATATATTTATATATAGTTGTGAGAATATATACATACTCATATATACACACACACTCGTATATAGAAAGAGGCACACACACACACAAATACGTACACATAGATTAGTATATATGAGTGTGTATCAATATATATATATATGGGCACATATACATAATGATTGTGTTGAATATACCAACCAACACACACACACACACACACACCATATATATATATATATATATATATATATATATATATTGATACACATTCATATATATTAATTTCTATGTGTGTATGTTTGTGAGTATGTGTGTGCTGGGTATACATACTCACATATATGGTATGTGCGTGTGTGGGTGTGTGTGTGTGATTAGTATATATGAGTGTGTAGTATACATACTCACACCATATATAAATATATATACACACACACACAACCAACATGTATCATAGAGATTAGTATATATGAGTTATACACACACACACACACTCATAGTTATATATATGTGTTATATACTCGCACGTGTTATATAACACACACACACACACAAATACACACATATGTATATACATATCCTCTATATAGATATATCCACACAGATGTATGTGTGTGTATGTCTATGTGTGTTTATATATAAATGTGTGTGTTTGTGTGTGTATGTGTGTATGTAATAGGTATACATACTCACAATTGTATATAAATATACTATATAAACACACACACCCATAGTGTGTGTGTGTGTGTGAGTGTGTGTTTGTGTGTATGTGCATGTGTATATATATATGTGTTGGGTATACATACTCACACATGTATGTGTGGTTATAAATACTAATCTATTTGTGTGTATGTTTATATATGTGTGTATGTATACCAATATTTGTTTGGTTATATATGAGTGTGTGTGTGTGTGTGTGTGTATTTATATATATATATATATAGACACATGCGCACACACAAATATACATACTGACCGAATATTTACACTCATATATTTGTATATTATAGATACACACACACATACACACACACACACACACACACACACACACACACACTCGCACACACACACACACTCGCACACACACACACACACACTATGGGTGTGTGTGTTTATATAACATATTTATAGACAGTTGTGAGTATATATACGCATTACACACACAAACACACAAATTCATATTTAGACACATATAAACACACACACACAAGCATGTGGATATCTCTATATAAAGGACGTGTATATACATATGTGTGTGTGTTTGTGTCTGTGTGTGTGTTATATAACACATGCGAGTATATAAAACATATATATATATAACTGTGAGTGTGCGTGTGTATAACTTATATATACATGTGCATTGTGTGTGTGTGTATATATATATTTTTATACGGTATGAGTATGTATACCACACACTCATATATACTAATCACACACACAAACCCCCACACACACACATCGTATATGTGAGTCTGTATACCCAACACACACACACACACACACATACTAATCTCTATGTGTGCGTGTGTGTGGAGACACACACATACACAAACACAAATACAACACATAGAGATTAATATATATGAGTGTGTATATGTGTGTGTGTTGGGTACACACACACACACATACTCACAAACACACACATAGAAATTAAGGTATATGAATGTGTATCAATATATATATATATATGCACACACAATAGTTGTGTTGGGTATACCGATCAACACACACACACACTCACATACGCAACAGATACACACATATATACATAAATACGCACACAAACACACACACATAGAGATTACTATATAAGAGTGTCTATGTTCTGGATATACATACTCACAACATGAGTGTGTGTGCGTCTATATATTTATCTCTATGTGTGTGTGTGTGCGTCTATATATATATAAATATATATATTCATTTATACTAATATATATATATATATATATATATATATTGATGTGCGTGTGTGTGTGTCTATATAATGAGTGTGTGTGTGTGTGTTTGGTATATATACTCACAAAGAGATTAGTATATATGTGTGTTTGTATGTCCGTGTGTGTCTATCTCTATATACATGTATGTACACACACATACCGTATATGTGAGTCTGTATACCCAAAACACACACAAACACACACACACACATACACACACACACACACACTCATATATACTAATCTTAATGTGTGTGTAGAGATACACAAACACACATATATAGAGATTAGTATATATGAGTGTGTGTATATGTGTGGGTGTCTATTAGGTTTACACACACACACAAACTCACAAACACACACACTAATATTTATGAGTATATATATACTCAGCACACATACACACACACTCATATATACTAACACACATACTCATAATATATATATATATATATATATACACACACAAGAACTCTCACATTAAGATTAGTATATACCCAACACACACACACACACACACACTATGTGTTAGGTATACATACTTACAATAGTATATATATACATATACACACACACACACACACACAACACACACACATATACACACATCTACACACACACATAAACACAAACACACACACACATGAGTATCTCACAACCATATATATATATATATATATATATGAGTGTGTGAGATTAGTATAGACACACACACACACATCTATATATTTGTATATAGTTGTGAGTATATAAACACACTCATATATATGCATACACTCATATATAGAAAAGAGGCACACACACACATAGACACAAACACACACACACACACACATATACGTACATGTGTGTACACACACATACACTCATATATATTAATCTCAATGTGTGTGTGGAGGCACACACACACACACATAAATACACATACATAGAGATTAGTATATGTGAGTGTGTGTGTTGGGTATACACACACATATACTCACAAACACACACACATAAGGATTAGTATATATGAGTGTGTATCAATATATATATATATAGGCACATATACCTAATGATTGTGTTGAGTATACCAACCAACACACACACACACACATACATATATATATATATATATATATATATATATATATATATATATATGAGCATGTGTGTATAACACACACACATGGAGATTAGTATATATGAGTGTGTGTGTGTGTTGGTCGGTATACCTAACATAACTGTTGTGTGTGTGTGCATATATATACATATATATATATATTGATAAACATTTAGACACATTAATTTTTATGTGTGTGTGTTTGTGAGTATGTTTATGCGTGTATACCCAACACACACACACACATATACACACTCGTATATATTAATCTATATGTATTGTGCTTATGTTTGTGTATGTGTGTGTCTCCACACACACACACATATAGAGATTAGTATATGTGTGTGTGTGTTGGGTATACAAACTCATATATACAGTGTGTGTGTGTGGGTGTGTGTGTGTGTGATTAGTATATATGAGTGTGTGGTATACATACTCACACTGTATATTAATATATACACACACATACATAACACACATGTATCATAGAGATTACTATATATGAGTTATACACATACACACACTCACAGTTGTATATATGTGTTATATACTCGCATGTGTTATATAACACACACACACATAAATACACACACATATGTATATACACATCCTCTGTATAGAGATATCCACACATATGTGTGTGTGTGTGTGTGTCTATGTGTGTCTATATATGAATGTGTGTTTGTAAGTGTATATGTGTGTGTAATGGGCATAGATACTCAGAACTGTCTATAAATATGTTATATAAACACACACACTCATAGTGTGTGTATGTGTGTGTGTTTGTGTATGTGTGTGTGTATCTATAATATACAAATGTATGAGTGTAAATATTCGGTCAGTATGTATATTTTTGTGTGCGTGTGTCTATATATATATAAACACACACACACACACACTCATATATAACCAAACAAATATTGGTATACATACACATATATATCGACAGATACACATAGAGATTGGTATATATAGCCACACATACATGTGTGAGTATATATACCCAACACACATATATACATACACATGCGCACACACACACACATACAAACACACACTCATATATATATATATATATATATATATATATATATATATATATAGATACACGCGCACACACATTTATACCCATATATGAGTACACACAGATACACACACTAGTATATATATACATGTGTGTGTTGGGTATGATTGTGAATACAGGACATAGGCATCTAACACACACACACACATATACTCACACACACACACTCACACACACATACTCTTAAACACAAACACATGTGAGTGTGTGCCTAAATATATATATATATATATATATATATATATATATATATATATATACATTTATACCCATATATGAGTACACATAGATACACACACTAGTATATATATACATGTGTGTGTTGGGTATGATTGTGAATACAGGACATAGGCATCTAACACACACACACACATATACTCACACACACACACACTCACACACACATACTCTTAAACAAAAACACATGTGAGTGTGTGCCTAAATATATATATATATAGTTGCATGTGTATTTGTGTTGGGTATACATACTTACATAACAAAATATATACCACAATATGTGTGGTTGGGTATACATACTAATATGATAATATATTATCTACATGTGTGTTGGGTATATATATGAGTGTGTGTGAGTGTGTTAGATAAATAAATATGAGTGTGTGTGTGAGTGTGTTTTGGCATGTATACCCAACACACACACACACACATACACAACACACATTTACATCCAACACACACACACACACACTCAGAACACACATGTATACCCAATACACACACACATACACACAACATACACACACATACACACACACGCTCATATACATAAGTACGTATATAAATATATAGACACATAAATATATGTGTTATAAAACACACACATAGACACACACACATATACACATAGAGATAAATATAAATATATGTGTCTATATACATATATATGAGTATGTGTGTGACATAAATAAATATAGACACATACACACACACACACATACAAAGACACACATATGAGTGTGTGAGTAGAGATAAAACTATTTATAAACATATGAGTGTGTCTGTGAGATAAAACACACACACACTCACATCTGTTTATAAATATGTCGACACACACAACACACATTATATAAAGTATATGTGAGTGTGCGTGTGTGTGTTTGTGTGTGTGTGTCTATATATATATATATATATATATATATATATATATATATATATATATATATATAGATATATATATATATATACGGTGTGTGTGTGTTATATAAACATACGCACACACACACGAATGGAGATTAGTATATATGTGTGCACACACAAACACACTGACATGCACACATATAGAGATTACTATATATGTGTGTGTGACCTGTGTGTGTGTATCTATATGTGTGTGTGTGTGCCTATATATATATATTAGTGTGTATTTGTGTGTGCGTGTGTTTATATATATATGAGTGTGTGTTTGTGTGTGTGTGTGTATGTGTATATGCGTGTATATATGAATATTATCTATGTGTGTGTGTCTATATATGTGAGCATGTATACAAATACTTGTGCAATTATATACAAGTGTATGTGTGTGTGTTACACATATGTGTGTCTGTGTCTATATACCCAACACACACAAACATACGGAATACACACATATAGAGATTAGTATATTTGAGTGTGTGTGTGTGTATGTCTATATATGAGTGTGTATGTGTGGGTGTGTATTGGGTGAGTGTGTGTGTGTGTGTGTATGATTATATATGAGTGTGTGTATTGGGTGAGTGTGTGTGTGTGTGTGTGTGTTTAGTATACATACTCATAACACACATACACACACATAGATACAAGTATATATGAGTGTGTGTTTGTGTGTGTTGTGAGTATATATACCCAACACCCACACACACACATATACGATTATGAGTCTGTATACCCAACACACACACACATGGGCTATGAGTATGTGTGTATGTATGTATCTATGAGTGCGTATGTACACACACACACACAAAGATTAGCATATATGAGTGTGTTTGTGTGTGTGTGTGTAGCACACCCTCACATATGCTTATCTCCATATATGTGTGTGTGTTTGTATATTGGGTATGAGTATATATATGACTGTGTGTGTGTGCACATATATGCGTGTGTGTGCACACATACGCATGTTGAGATATATATATACAGTTGTAAGTATATATACCTAACACACACACACACATACTTATCTCTCTATATGTGTGTGTGTGTGTGCGTTCCTATATATATATATATATATAGTTATGAGTATCACATACACACACATATATAGAGATTATTATATATCAGTGTATGTGTGTGTCCAACTCATACACACACACTCACACTCATATATATTAACCTCTATGTCTATGTGTTTGTGTGTTATAAATATAATTATATAACACATATATGTTTGTGTCTATATATTTATATACAGTTGTGTATGTGTATGTGTTGTGAGTATGTATACCCAACACAGACGCACTCATATATATTAATCT
>JACERR010000229.1:47500-52500 GCA_016760335.1 Gastrodia elata
ACATGGATAAAAGTATATACGAGTGTGTTATATTAGTGTGTGTGCCACATAGACACACACATATACACATCAAGATTAGTATATATGAGTGTTTGTGTGTATGTGTGTATTATATACATGTATATAACACACACACACAAATATAGAGATAAGTATATATGAATATATCACACACATATATATGTGATAATACATATATATATATACACTAATCTCTATGTATGTATTTGTGTGTGTGTCACATGTGGATGTATATATATAGGCACACACACATATCGTATATATATATATATACATAAACACTTGTGAGTATGTATAAACTCTCACACACACACCATGTATAGTATATATATAAATACACACACACACACACACACATATATATATATATATGTGCACCCAGCACAGACACACACATATGTGGATTTGATAGGAGATACATGTGTGTATGTGTGTATATATATATACAGACAATAGACACACACACACACACATATACAGTTGTGAGTATGTATATATGACACACACACACACACACGTATATATGAGATAAGTATATATATACACACTTAAAGACACACACACACTAATATTTATTTAGTTTATATTAGTTATATATATATCCATTAGTATATTTGAGTATGTGTGTGTGTGTGTCTATATAAACAATCATATATAGTAATGGGTATGCATTTGTGTCTATGTATATGTGAGTGTGTGTGTGTGTGTGTATGTTGGGTATACATACACACACATAGAGATAAGTATATCGAGTGTATGTGTGTATAATGTGTGTGTTTATATATATAGTATATGTTTGTATATATTAGTTATAAGTATATTCATTAGTATATATGAGTGTGTGTATATATTTATATAAACACTCACACACAAACACACACATACATACACATAACCATACATAAATATACAAACATAAAACTATATATATATATATACATATATATACTCACAACAGTATATATATATATATATATATATATATATATATATATATATATATAGACATGCACACACACACACACATATAGATTAGTATATATAAGTGTATATATGCATGTATGTGAGTATACATACCCAACACACACTCACACTCACACTCATATATACAAACAAATATGAGCATGTATATCCAACACATATGTTATGTATGTGTGTATGTGAGTATATACTCAATACACATAGAGATTAGTATGTGTGTGTGTGTGTGTGTGTGTGTGTGTGTGTGTGTTTGTGTGTGACACACACAAAGTGATAAGTATATATGAGTACATGGGTGTGTGTTAATAACACACACGCACACACACCCAACACACACACACACACACACTCATCTACATGCACACGTATGTGTTATATACAAGTATATGTGTGTGTGTGCATATGCGTACTCACAACCGTATATAAATATGTAAATACACACACATATGTTAACACACACACAAATATATATATATATATATATATATATATATATATATATATATATATATATATATATATATAGGTACCCAAGATACATACACACACTCTTATAAACTTATCTCTATTGAGATAAGTATATATAAACACACAAATATATATTAGTATATATGAGTGTGTGTGTGTGTGTGTAATATACCCAACATGCATAGACACACACTCTCACATAGAGATATGTGTGACATACACATGGAGATAAGTATATGTGAGTGTAAGTATGTGTGTCTTTGGTATACATACACACACATAGAGATTATTATATATGAGTGTGTGTGTGTGTGTTGTGTGTGTCAACAATATATATATTTAGACACACACACACACACAAAACACTCTCATATATACATATCTCCATGTGAGTGTGTGTACAAACAGATATGATATATGATATACTAATCTCTTTGTGCATGCATTTGTGTGTGTGAATCTATATATTTGTATTCACAGCCATATATATATATATATATATATATATATATATATATATGTATATATATATATATATATATGTATATGTGTATATGGTTGTGAGTATGTATACTCAACATGCACACACACACACATACACTCATATATACTTATCTCTATGTGTATGTGCGTCTATATTCTCGCACCCACAGACACACACACATGTAGAGATTAGTATATACGAGTGACATACTCAAATGGAGATAAGTATATGAATATAACACATACATGCGTGTGTGTGTGTGTATGTGAACTTCTACTAATCTCAATATGATACCCACATATATAAAAATATATACACATACAGATATATATATATATATATATATGTATATGTCTATAATACACACACATACAAATATACTCATATATACTTATCTTATATATTTATATGAACACACACACACACATAGACACACATACACATAGAGATTAGTATGTATAAGTGTGTGTGTGTGTGTGTATATGTGTGTGTTGGTCTGTGTGTGTGTGTGTGTGTTGGGTATAGAGTTGTATATAGATGATTGTTAATAAATATACTCAACACACATATACACATACAGATATATATATATATATATATATATATATATATATATACTAGAGACTATTATATATGAGTGTGTATGTCGAACACACATATAGAGATAAGTATAAGTATACAACACATAGAGATAGACACACTCATACACACTAATATATATGAGTATGTGTGTGTCTATGTGAGTATATATATCAAACACATACATAGACACACAAACATATATATAAGAGTGTGTCTATATATGTATACCCAACACACACAAACACCCAATACACACACACACACATACTGTGTGTGTGCACACGTATGTGTTATATATTCATATACATGCACACTCACACACACACAAACACACACATATATATATAAACTATCTCTATGCGTGTTTATGTGTGTTGTATATTCAATACACAACACAAACACGTACACATAGAGATTAGTATATATGAGTATATGTGTGTGCATGCATGTTGGGTGCACAAAAACACACATATATATAAGTATGTGTACTACTCTTATGTGTTTATGTTGGGTATATATAAGTATTTGTGTGCGTGTGCATGTGTGACAACCATATATATATATATATATATATATATATATATATATATATATATATATATATATATATATATATATATATATATATAGACACACACACATGGGTGTGTCTATACATTTATATAATATTACTCATATATACTAATCTTTGTATGTGTTTGTGAGTGTGTTGGTGGTGTGTGTGTGTGTGTTGCGTATACATACTCCCAACCATATATAAATATGTAATATCTTATGTGAATGTGTGTCAATATATTTATATACGTCTGTGAGTATGTATACCCAAACACACACACGCACAAACACACACACATAGAGATTAGTATATATGAGTGTGTATGTGTGTGTATTGTGCTAGGTATATATAAGTGTGTGTATGTGTATAGGAGTGTGTGTGTGTGTCTCTACCTACATGCATACAGATACATACACACACACACACAATCGTATATATTAATCTCTATGTGTGTGTATTTATGTGTGTCTATATACATGTATATAGAGTCACACACACAGAATCATATATACACACACTCATATTTACTAAACACACACACACACACACACTCATATATACTAATTTTTGTATGTGTGCATTTGTGTGTGTGTGTGTACTTGGATAGGCATACTCAAGATAATATATATACACACATTTATATAAGATAATATATATTTATATAAGGTTGTGAGTATATATACCCAACACACACAAGCACACACAAATACACACGCATTCATAAATACTAATCTCTATATGTGTGTGTATATATATAAATTTATAGACACACACACACACCCATATATATATATATACTCATATATGAGTCATATATATATGTGTGTGTGTGTGTCTATATACATGTATATATATATATACGATTATGAATATAAATGTATAGACACACACACACACACATGAGTATGTATATCCAACTAAGTGTGATTACGTCTACCCAACACACACATACACACACTCACACATTCATATATATATATATATATATATGGTTGTGATATACTCGTGTGTGGGTGTGTGCATTTGTGTGTGTGTGTGTTGGGTATACATATAAATACACACACATATAGGCAACACAGACACACACATAGGCACACATAGAGATAAGTATATATGAGTGTATGAATATAGTATATACTAATCTCCATGTGTGTATGTGTGCCTATGTATGTGTGTGTTAGGTATACATACACACAAACACACACATATATACTAATCTCTATATGTGTGTATTTGGGTGTATGTGTGTGTGTCAACACACACACACTCATATATACTTATCTCCACGTGTGTCTATATATATGTATATATATATTTATATATGCATGTATAAATTAAAGTATATATGTATGTGTATATAAATATATATATATATATATATATATATAAATGTGTGTGTTGTGTGTGTTTATTTACGATTGCCCACACTCATATATACTCATCTCTATGTGTGTATACCCAATATACACACCCACAAATACACACACACACAGTATAAGTATAAAACACATAGATATATATATATATATACTTAATACTCACAGACACAAACACATAGACATAGAGATTACACACACTCATAAACATGTTGGGTAACACACACACAGACACACACACTCATATATACTAATCTTAATGTGTATACATACTCAAATATACAAAAATATGTGTGTTTGTATATGTGTGCTCATGTGTGTGAGTATGTATACCCACATGTGCGTGTGTGTTTCACACACACACATATAGATAGACACTCATTCTCCATGTATATAAGATACACACACACACACAAACACACATATAGAGATTAATATATATGATTGTGCACACAATACACACATTGTGTGTATCTTTATGAGTGTGTCACACACACACACACACTCGTACAGTATGTGTGTGTGCGTGCGT
>JACERR010000022.1:0-17500 GCA_016760335.1 Gastrodia elata
TTAATATATATTTGCGTGTTTGTGGTGAATAATATTGTAGCTGAAGGTCTTCAGTTTTAAATCTCATAGGACATATATAAAATTTATATATATATATATATATATATATATATATTATATATATATATATATATATATATAAATATGTATATATTGTACATATAATTGTTTCCTACACATTATGTACCGATAAATATAATTATTTATGGTGAATATTTTTTATATATATGTGCACCCACATATTATATATATATGTAATACTTACACAATTGTAATCCCATCTGCACATATTTATATCTTTGTAGATGAGACTCATGTGTTAGCATATAAAAAAATAATAGGTGTGTACCCATAGCCTATATATAGACACCTCAATTATATTTTTTCATATATATATATATATATATATATATATATATATATATATATAAGGTTAATTATATGCATATTTATATAAGTGTGGGGGGTATATCTTTATATTAATGTGTGTAAACAACAGTATATGCACAAATTTGTATTCACAAATATAAATATAACTGTGTACACACACAAATACAAGTATATATATTTATGTACATATATAGTGCTTTACGTTATGTGTTTATTTGTGTACGTTGTTGTGTATAATCCAATATTTATAAATGTATCTATGTGTGTATGTTTGTATTTTTGTACGCGTGTGTTGAGTATGTGTGCATATGTAAAATTATACACATTGTGTGTGGGTTTGTGTACGCATATGTTTGTACATATGTATATATATTTAGGTATCTATCTGTACATATGACTCTGGCTTTTTGTTCTTCATCTGTTGATCGTGTGATTTTACTTCACTATAATTTATTATTTCGTCCAACTAGGTTTCTCTATTTCGGTGATGGGAGAATCCCCTGACGGTTCGATCTTTCAAAGATATCGTGGAAGGTTCGTCCTCTTCCATCTCAAAACCCAGTAATGTTGTAAAGGTTCACAAGCGATCTTCTTCTTTGACGATGAAGTTCTTCATTTGTCTTACCCCCATTTCCTTACTTTGGTTGGCAAGTTTGCTCAAACTAAACCTAATTTCGGCTTGGTGAATGGTTTTCATTAAAGGATTAAACTTAATTGATTTGGTAAACATAAGATCTTTTGACTCTCACCGTATTTTTTTTATCAACTTTGAATTTGATATATGACTAAAAGGTAATACTATGAGATTTTTAAATAGGATCCTTTTTCATCGTAACCCACGACGTATGTTCGTATTATTAATGTATGGATCAATGTTCCTGGGTTACGTCTACTTTTCTTCAATAAAGAGATTCTCTTTTCAAACTGGCTAAGGTGTTGGTAAACCTTTGCAACTTGACAAAAATACTGCCACTTAGAAATATTGGTTCTCCCAGGATGCTAGTTAAATTAATTTTTGTCTCCTCCACCCCAATGCTATCTCATTGGGATCGTTGGAGAAATATTACTCACATGTTATTTGGTACGAAAATATATATTTTTTTGTAATTGGTGTAGCACTTTAGGGCACAATTATGATACTCACAATTTTAGAAATCAAAATAGCTCTATTCCCACAACTAGAAGGCTTGATCAAAACCTTATAGTGAATCCTGGCAGCATTTTGGAAAATGTTATCTCATATATAGGGAGGAAATCAATTCTGATATTGTTATTTATTATAAACAACATTGCCAATTGCACTGAGCATGTGATTTCACATCCTGCAACTTATAATCTCATAGAATGCAACATTAGTAAGGAAACTGATAATGTGGAAGTTGATCTGAATGTTATCGACACTGTGGTTCAAATTAAAGAGTTTGATGTTGTAATCAATGATGCTTCTGCTCAAATTGTTGATGGTATTGTTCAATTTAACGATACTAACCAAGCTCTTTACTTTAATATTACACATAGTAATTGTGAAGATGAAGTTCAAATCTCTGATCATGAAGATCAAACCAAAGATGCTGATATGCAAAATGAGGATTCAATTCGTGCTGTCTATTATAATATTAATAATTGTTATGGGTATGTAATAATAAATGAGTCATTAAAGGTTTTAAAAATTACATATATGTTCATATATATATACATATATATATATATATATATATATATTATTTATAATAGATTTAAATATATTGGCATATATAAAGTAAAAAAAAACACACCATTTAAACCCTTTGATATATAAAAACAAATAATTAAGATGGAAAGAGATAGAAAGCAAGATAAAGATGATATACCACTAAGATAACTAAACAAATAAAAATTCTAAAATTTTTAACCCTTTTGTATGATATGTGGAGCCCTTTTGGTGTTCTGGCTCAGTTTACTGAGCGACAACCCCTTCCCAAACTTCCCCTCAGAGAGTGTTGCTCACTTTCCTTTGGTTGGAATATTGATCTTATCCAAGAAATCCTCCCTTTTGAGTTAGGAAATAATATCATGTCTTTGAATCCAACTTTTTCTATTTCTTAATAAGCTAATTTGGATCTAAGTGATTTAGGCGAGATCAATTTATCCAAGCTCTAGCACGTTTGTAGACCTCACGGCCACCTTCTTTGTCCCTCTTTGGATTTGATATAATTGTATTCCGAAATTTATTAGCATTTTCTTTTGGAGGCTGCTGAATAACTATATTAGTGTGGATGTCATTATGCAAAGCTTAGGTTATTCTCTTGCCTCTAAATGTCTTTGTTGTAATAATACTGAATTGATTACTCATGTATTTCTTAAAAACAATTTCAATATTTCTGTGTGGAATGGGGCTGTCATCCTTAACAATATTTCTAATTGTATTAATATCTCTTGCATCATTTTAAGATGGCTTACTTTTTATTCAAAAAAATTGTTTGTGAGGAATTTGTTAGATGCATATACTCTATGTTATTTCTGGAATGCTTGGAACAAAGCAAATATTCAAATATTTCTCTTTAGCCTACAAAAATCATCAAGGTAATCAATTATGAGGTTAATTCGACTTTGGGGAATTTGCTAGATGTATATACTCTATGTTATTTGTGGAATGCTCGAAACAAAGCAAAATACTCAAATAATTCTTTTTAGCCTACTAAAATCATCAAGGTAATCAATTATGAGGTTAATTTGACTCTTTCTGCTTTTAATGCGAAGTGGTTTACTTGGGGTAACCTATGTGAAGCTAGGAACTTGAACTAGTGTAGTTGTGGTTGGGTTTGTTCTTTCCCTCTTTCTAGTTTTCTGTTCTTTTGTTTTAATTTTGCTTTGATTTTTCTCTTTCTTGCCGATCCTATTTCATGCTATTTTGTGCTCCCTGGATGATGCTCCAATTCAGGTGCATGTCTTGGTATCTTGTGTTCTGGTAATTGGCCTCTGTCCTGCCAATTCCAATTAGTTAGCTTCCGACAAACCCTTGTTCTGTTTATTGTCCGAACGCTGTTTAGGTGGATTGTTTGACATTTTCATTTGCTTTAGGATTTGTCAATTGAACAATTAATGCTTCAATAGGCAAAAATAAAATAAATTGAGGGTACCTGGAAATCACAAGAGATTGGAGAAGTTGTCGGCCAGAGGTCACTCCAGATGGAGTAATCGAACGGAATAGGTTCGCAGGTCCCTCAGACGTCTTTAGCTCGCAGCTAGCTCCCAACTCCCGGTAGAAGTAGAATGAAGTAAAAGGACAAGGAGAAAGAGATAAACGAAGATATGAAGAGGTGACCAGAGCGATTGGGGGCGTGCGCCTGCTGCATCCGTTCGTGACTTACTCTGCGTGGGTATCAGGGCAAGGCACGAGAGTGAGGAAAAGAAACATTGCTCCTCTAATAGCTTTTGAGAAAAGAAATTAAAATACAATCATATTATTTAATTTATTTACTTTTAAAAACTTATTTAATTATTTTATTTTAAAAGGGTTATTACACTATAACAGGTGTTTTCCATGTTCTGCCTTTACAATATTTGGTACTCTAGGTTCTATTTTTTTTTCTTTAATTGTTTGTAATATCAATTACATGGACATTCTTTTTATGTTAATTGAATTTTAATTTGATCCGTAGATGATGTATACTTGCAACATTCTTTTACTCTTTATTATATATTTAATTTTAGTATTAAGTTATGAGTTTAACTTTCATTTGTTAGTTGAAAGCAAATATCATTTGTTGGTACATAATGCGATAATATGACCTATTGGAGATAAAGCGTTTATTGCTAGATGCAAATCTTGAAAATTATGTTACATATGTTCCCACATCCATTGTATTTAATTTCTCATATTTATATTTTTTATCCCAATCTTTTTCGGGCTAAATGTATATTACTTGTTTACCCAAGTTCACATATCTCTACTTATTCTTACCGTTAGGTTTCTTATGTATTTTCTTAGTAATTGGTTGATTTTGAATATATGAATTCTTTGGTCGTACCTTGCATGATATATTATATATTTATTAATATTTATAGTGATCCAGCTGCAATTTGCTTGGGATTTTGTTTCAATGACTAGTTTGTAAATTCAATGTAGTTCTATTCAATCATTATGTATGCATACTAGTTTGTATGTTCAATAAAATTTGATTTGTAAGATTTTGAATATGTATCATTTTCTCAAGTCATTAAACAAATCTTTCATATTCATCAAGAAACTCTACACTCTAGTTGATTCATTTAATAGTTATCTAGGTTTTTATATGAGTGCTCTCTAAGTTAGTTATATGAATTTTCTAGGTTGCTTGTGCAATACAATTAGCACAACAAATATATTTATTTATTTTTGGCGTTCTGATAAGCTTGTAGAATTCGCAAGAAAGCTTAAATCTTGGCTTGGAGTTGATTGCAAGTAACGATAACCAAAGTTATATATCTATAGGTGTATTTTAAATCTATGAGAATACATACTCTTATATAAACATACATATATAAATGTATATGTATGTGTGTTTGTATATGTATGCGCTTCTACATACATGTATATAGACATACACACTCATATATTAATCTCTATGTGTGTGTGTGTCAGATACATATATATGGATGTGTATATATAATTGCAATCATACAAATATTGGTATAAATTAAATAATATTATATATCAATATATTTTAATATATATATAGACACACACACACATACACAATATATATACATACTCACAACACACTCATATATACTAATCTTTATGTGTGTGCGTATATGTGTGTGTCTATATATATATATATATATGTGGTTGTGGGTATGTATACTGAACACACACACAGATATATATGTACTCACTTACACACACACCATGCACATATAAACGGTTGTGAGTATGTATACTGAACACACACAGATATATGTACTCACTTACACACACACACAATAACAGATAAATGGTTGTGAGTATGTATACCAACACACACACACACACACACAGTCATAAATGTATAGACACATTGGGTATATATCTCATAACTATATACATTAAAATATATACTCACAACTATATATATAAATAAAAATATATGTATATATGAGTGTGTGTGTGTTGGTATAACATGACTCATAACTATATACACACACACATATATGAGTTGAGTTATATATATAATATATATAATATATATATATATATATATATAGATATATATAGATATATATATATATCTATATATATATTCTATAATATCTATATATATTCTATATATATATATAATATATGGCTGTAATATACATACTCAAAATCATATATAGAACAATTGCAACTGTATATAAATATATTTTTAGGCACACACAGACACACACACCACATGTATGTGCCTGTGTATGTCTGTATACTTATCTCCATATACACAAATATTAATATGGTGTGTGTGTTTGTATATATATATATATATAAATATGAGTATGTGATGTGTGTGTTGGGTATATACTGACACACATAATAACAAATGAGTTTATATATATATATCTGTGTTATATGTATACTTATCTCAATGTGTGTGTCATGTGCACACTCATATATGATTACGAGTATATATACTTATACTTATTTGTTTGTGTGTGTGTGCGGGTGTGATATCAACACACCAAATTTAGATAAGTATATATGTGTATGTGTGTGTGTGCATGTATATATATATACAAACATATAGAAATATGTGTGTGTGTGTATTGAGTATAAGTATATAGAGATAAGTATATATGAGTGTGTAGATTAGTATATATATTTGTGTGTGTGTGTGTGAGTGTGTGTGTCTGTATGTGTATGTCTGTGTGTTTCTATATATATGTACGACAAATCGAGATAAGTATATATGAGCATGTGTGGGTCAATATATATATATATAGATATATATAGTTGTAAGTATGTAGATATATACGGTTGTGAGTAGGTATACCCAACACCACAACACACATTCATCTATAGTTATCTCCACATGTGGGATATATATGTACACATAAACACACACACATGGGTGTATATATATAAGTATGTATATGTATGTATGAGAGTATGTATACCCAATATGTGTGTGTATGTGTGTGTATGTTGATGAATCTATTATTTACTTCATATATAAACGAGTTTTCATAAACAATCTATGTATGATAAGGTCACTTTGATAAATTTGTGTAATTTCCAAAGAAAATACACGATCAGCACATTTCTGGACATTCTGGAATATTTCTTCAAATTTAGAAGAAAACCGCACTACAGCGCACCACAGCATGCCATAACGGATGAGCTTGCGGAACTCAAACCGCTACAACAAAACAACAGCGCGCCACAGCAGGAGGACTTGCGGGACTCAAGTGCTGATTACGCCACAGAGAAGGACTTGCGAAGATGCTTGCAAAGCGTGCCACAGCGGGAGGACTTTGCGGGAGGACTTGCAAGATTTGATCGCTGGCAGCGCACCACAGCGCCACAGCGCGCTACAAGCGGGGACGCTGAATTTCTATCTTCTTAGAACATTAAATGCAGCTGAGATTAGACCCATAATCTGGATCTTGTCATCCAACTATTTTTCCCAGACTGCTGTTTGATATTTAATTGGGAGGGAGGTGATTTGAAATAAAATAAAAGAATAAAAAAGGAAAAAGAAGTTGTCACCTCAAGCTCCACTTGGTTTGGCAATGATGGCAAAATTCTAAATCAATTTTTCAAATTTCAAAGGGCTGAAAATAGATGTGCGCCCCTCCTATAAATATGGCTCTTTAATTCATTTGAAGGGTTCTCAATTTGGCTTACCAAACTTCTAAGTGAGAAAGGGCTGGTATAAAAGAGAAGGGGAATTCTCCAAGGGTGGAAGAACTTCATTGCTAAGAGAAGATGGAGAAAGGCGCGCTAACGGACCTAAAAGAAACAACCAAGAAACAAGAAGAGGAGAAATCCGGAGAACTCCATCAAGGAATGTTCCTATATCTCTTAACTCTTGTCTTTATATTTTTCTTAATTGATCATGAAAGGGTCTTTATCCATGTATAACGTTCTTCTTATCTCAAGTGTAATAGAGAGCTAAACCATTCTTCAGGGGTTGGGCCAATCCTATTTGTCATGTAAGGGACTATTAATGTATAAAATTTCTTCAAGTTTAAAATGACATCATGACTTAAAAGTCTTATGCCTCATAGGCTCGCTCTTAGTTTTGAGCTGGAATTATGAGTGCATAGGAGCCTTAGAAACTATGAGGAAGTTCTTGAGCCTAGTACAACCTTGATCTATACCAATCTAAGGTTTGATGCGTGTGAGGCTAAGACCCACTAAATGAGCTCCGCAGCTCAGCATAACGTGATGGGAGGAAGATAACTGGTTGAGAGCTCATGTGTGCCGTGACATAGGACATTGAGCTAAAACTAGTCATCTCCTTATCCGAACTGCGCATGATGCGCGTGATGCCCTTAGTGGAATCCAATAGAAAAACAACTCTCATTCTATAATCTAGAAATGAGAGGAAAACTCAATGATCTAAAATCTTATGAGGGTCTTTGGTGCTGAAATAAAACTGATAGTGTGTTCCTTTCAAGCATGATATTTGACTTATAAATCTTGGAGTTCAACTCTAAGAAGGATACTATGCAGTTGAATAATTACATAAAACTAAGTAAAAAAATAAAAAGGGCAATGCTTGAGGAATTCTCTTACATGAGTCTCTAGCATTCATGTGGGAAAGACCAACTCTCAACTCCTTTTATCATAGTTACTTTCTACCAAGACTTGTTGTGCTTGTTTAGGAATCTAATCAACAAAATATGTATAGTTTAAACATTATTGAAAGTAGATATATCTTAGAAACAAAACACCCAATTCCCTGAAGATGGTAAATCTCAAAACTCACATTCCAAATTAATATTTTAGACCACGTACACTTGCGTGCAAGCGGAGATGTGTGTATATGCCTGTCATGTGTGTCTATATATTTATGTACAGTTGTGAGTATGTATGCTCAACACGCGTACAACAACAATTATTTACACTAATTCTATGTGTGTGTGTGTTTATGTGTGTTAGGTATTTGACAGACTGTAAATACACGTCTGCACTCACAACGCAAGTGTACGTGGTCTGAAGTAATAAGTGGAAAGTGTTAATTTTTAGGATTTATCGAACCACAGAGAATTGGTTGTTTTGTTATTAAGGTATATCTATTCTCACTATGTTTAAAGCTAGGATTGATTGGTTGAGTTGGTCCTAGGATTTAGCATAATAATTACTAAGTGAAGATAAGTTAGACAAAAGAGAGAGGAGAGTTGGGGTTATCCCACATATCATGATATATTACTAATGTATGTTGATTTCTCAAGCTTTATCTTTTATTTATTTTTAAATCAAGTGCACTTTGTTCACCTTGAGTTTTATCTCAAAGTCTCACAAGTTCAAATCTTGTGCACAAAATGAACACACATTCGGTTCTATTTCGACACAAAAATTTCTATAAGATATTAGGTTTTAGTTTTCATCTTATCTCTTGATTCAGGAGATTATGATATTTAATCTTAAGATCTGTATAAGCATTGATTCCATTACGAGCATCACTCGCATCACACCTAGTTGAGATGGGGATTAATATATTGGGCTCAATGATTATGTCACTTAGTTCATGAGCACTCAACTGTTTCTTCCCCTCCCTTAATTATGTTGAGCTAAGGAGCTCATTAGTGGGTCTTAGCATCACATGCATCAACACTTTGGTTGAGCTTAGATTAAGGTGCAATAAGCTCAAGAACTTTGTCACATAGTTCTAAGCTTTCATGCACTCATAAACCTAGCATCTGACAAAAGGTGAGCTATGGAACACAAGACAATTAGTTCTTGAGTTTATGAGTTCATTTTCCTTTATTCCATATTCAAGACTAAACAATAAAAAGCATTTCCTTAACAAGGCATTGAGTTCTTATAATTTAATTGTGCTTGAGGAAAACTTCATATAATAAAAATAACTCATACACATGGGATTTCCCCAACCCTCCCCAAGGGAGATTTAGCTACTTATTACAAAGGAAATGGATAAAGACCCTTTCATGATCAACTAAGAAAAGAAACTATAAAAGTAAAGTTTAGAAGATACTAGGAATGTTCCTTGGAAGTTTTCTGGATTTCTTCTTCTCCTTCTTCAAGCTCCTCTCTTAGGTCGCTAGTGTTGCCTTCCTTCTTCTCTTCCTTAGCAAGAACTTGCTTTGCCACCCTTGGGGAGTTCCTCACTTCCACTTATGCACCCCTCCTCCTTACTTAGTGTTTTGAGCAAAATTGGGAACCCTCCTCTAGTCAAGGGGAGTGATATATATAGGGGAGGGGCTGCCTTCATCCCACTTATGATCCAAATCAGCATTTCCAATGGAAAATTCTGAGTAATGATGGCGAAAATCTCAATTCATGGTGAAGTGACCAATATCTCCATTTGCTTAGCCAAAACATCACCTCAAGATCTTCTTTTCCATATAAAAAATATAGCAGTTGCAGAGAATGATGATTGGGGACAAGATGCGGGTTGGAGGTCTTGTCCCAACAGCAATAAATGCCCCTGCCTGGCAAAATTGCGGTGGACCGCTGTAGCGTGCTGCGACGCACATTAGTGCCAGCAAATTTTTGCTAAGTGTTCCGCTGCCACGCGCTACCGTGTCCAAATTTCGCAAAGTGACCCACTGCAGCGCGCTGTAGCGCTAGCATTTTGCAAATCGTACCGCTGCAACATGTTGGAGCGGGAGCATTTCACAAAATACTCCGCTACAGTGCGCGGTAGCGGCTAAATTTGCAAATCGCCCCGCTGCAGCGCGCTGTAGCGGAAGCATGTTGCAAAATGTTCCGCTGCAATGCGTGGGAGTAGTTCAATTTGCAAATCACGCTGCTGCAGCGCATTGAGCGGGAGCATTTCGCAAAATGATTTGCTGCACGTGTGGTAGCGGTTCAATCTGCAAAAGACACGCTGCACCTCGCTATCGTGCCTATGGTTTGCAAATGGACCCGCTGCAGCGTGCTACCATGTCCATGGTTCACAACTGGATTTGCTGCAGCGCGCTACCGTACCCGCGGTTTGCAACTGGATCTGCTGTAGCGTGCTACTGCGCACGCAGTTCGGAAATGCACTCGCTGCAGCGCGCTATAGCGCCATAATTCGCAAATTGACCCACTGCAGTGCGCTGGAGCGCAAGCAGTGATTTCCTTTGAAAAAAATTGGAATTTTGCATAAATGTCTTTGGACTCCTTTGGATAGCCATTTTCTTGAAAATGTAGAAAAAATTTGATTTAGGAGCAGTTTAAGAATCAAAAATGTATGAGATTCCCCTTTATTTTAGATATAATTTATGGATTCATCAATATACATACTCACATCTTACAGTTGTGTGTGCCTATGTATATATACGTACATGTAAACTCACAACCATATATACGTACATGTATACTAAAACTATATAAGTATACTTTCGACTGTGTGTGCCTACATGGACACACATACACACATACATATTCATATATACAAATCTCTATGTGTTGGGTATTACACACACTATCTATGTGTTTGTATAATGCCACACACTATAACACCCAAACACACACATATAGATTTGTGTGTTTTTACCAAACACTTAGAGATTACATAAACACAAACAAATATAGAGATTAGTAAATATGAGTGTCTATATATTTATATACGGTTATGTTTAGGTGTGTCTATATATACTCACAAACTCATATATACTAATCACTATGTGTGTTTGTTTGTGTGTGTCTATATATTTATGTAAATATAGACACATACCCAACACGCACCCACACACACACACTCATATATACTTATCTCATTGTGTGTGCCTATGTGTGTGTGTGTGTATTGGGTATATTTATAATAATATATAACACAAACGTGTGTGTGTGTTGGGTATATAGACTCATATATATATATATATACTATATATATATATATATATAATATATATATATATATTGACAAACATAGAGATTACATACTTATCTTTATGTGTGTGTATTTGTGTGTGTACCCAACACACACAAACCCACACACATATAGATTAGCATATAACACACACACACATACTCATATATATTAATTTCTACATATATGTGTGTGTCTATATATATATATATATATATATATATATATATATATTATATGTATATCTGTGTATGTGTGTGTATGTCTATATATATATACTAATCTCTATGTATGTGTGTTTGTGTGTGTGCATCTGTGTGTGTGTGTGTGTTACATATACATACAAACACCCATACACACACACACTCGTACACCATATAATATATATATATATATATATATATATATATAAGTGTGTGTGTGTGTGAGTGTGTGTATATATTTATATATGTTTATGAATATGCACACACTGAATATATATCTCTATGTATGTGTATATGTATACCCAACACACACACACACACACACACTCTTATCTGTATTTATGTTAGCACATACGTGTGAGTCAATATCTTTATATACAATTATAACTATGTATATTTTTATATATGCTTATGGGTAAATATACCCAACACAGTATAATATATATATGTGTGTATGTGTGTGTGCCTATATATATATATATATTATACATATATATATACATATATATATATACATATACATAGATATATTCATATATATATATACATATATAAATTTATATGTGTGTGTTTGTGTATTGGGTATACATACTCATACCCAACGCACAAACACACAAACACATAGATATTTGTATATACGTATGTGTGTGTGGTGTGTGTCTATATAGAAGCACAAATAAACACACTCATAGAGATTAGTATATATGTGTGTGCCTAGAATATATACGGTTGTGAGTTATATATATATATATATATATATATATATATATATATGGTTATGAGTATGTATACCCAACCCACACACTCACACACACTCATATATCATAATCTCTATGTGTGTGTGTGTGTGTAGACACACAAACACACAAATATGAACACATAGAGATTAGTAGATATGAGTGTTATCACACACATTGTTTGTATATTATATGCTAAATGCTCTTGGGGAGGGTTGGGCCAATCCTATTTGTCATGTAAGGGACTATTATGTATGAAAATTCTCAGCCTCAGGCTTATAATGAAAATTTGTGAAATGAGTGACCTATTAAGGAAATAAAAAAGGGACTATTTGTGAACTTAAATGTTGGACCATATAATGAAGGACCTAAATGATATCATGACTTAAAAGTCCTGTGCTCCATAGCTCACTTTTAGTTCTGAGCTGGAATCATGAGTGCATAGGAGCTTAGAACTATGTGAGGAAGTTCTTGAGCATAGTGCACCTTGATCTATGCTCAACTAAGGTGTTGATGCATGTGAGCTAGACCCACTAAATGAGCTCCACAGCTCAGCATACGTGATAGGAGGAAGATAACTTGTTGAGAGCTCATGTGTGACGTGAACATATCACATTGAGCCAAACTAGTCATCTCCTTATCTGAACTGCGCATGATGCACCTGATGCCCTTAGTGGAATCAATAAGGAAATAACTTTCATTTTTATAGTCTCCATGTGTTTGTGTGTGTGCATGTATATGAGTGTGTGTGAGTATGTATACCCACAACCATATAAAAATATATAGACACACACATATATGTGTTATCACAAACACATATATGTATTATCACAAAACACATGTGATATAGAGATAAGTATATATGAGTGTGAGTATGTATACCCAACACACACACACACAGTGTGCATCTCGTGTCTATATATCACATACGTGTGTGTGTCTTGTGTCTATTTATATATAGAGAACACACACTTATAGTATATGTGATTTGGTATAAATACACACACACATAAAGACTCACATATAGATATTTATATATACATAAATATATAACACATACGTGTGTGACACATAGTCATATTCACACACACACACACACACACACATAGAGATTAGGATATATGAGTGGTGTGGTGTGTGTGCATGGGTAGACACACACACACAAATACATATATACAAAGATTAGTATATATGAGTGTGTGTGTGTGTATGTATGTATATGAATATATAAAGACACACACACTCACACACAGTTATACATACTAATTTATATGTACTAATCTTTACATGTTAGAGATTAGTATATCTGAGTGTGTGTGTGCGTGAACACATACGTGTGTGTGCGTATGTGTATTTGTGTGTATGTGTGTATATAACTAACATACACACACATACACTCATATATATATATATATATATATATATATATATATATATATGCGTATGTCTATCTATAAATATATATAATTGTGAGTATGTAAACCTAACACACACATAAAGATTATTAAATATAAGGGTGTGTGTGTGTGTGCACAGACACACACACACTCATATATACTACCTCACACACACACAAACACACACACACATAGAGATAAGTATGTACGAGTCACACACACACACACACATACAAATACAAACATAAATATTAGTATATTTGAGTGTGTGTATCTCTACATAGATGCATATAGGCACAATGTGTATATATATATTATACCAAACACGCACACACACATAAACACATCGCGCACACACACACACACACATGGAGATTAGTATATATGGTTGTGTGAGTATGTATATAAACACACACACACACATACACACTCATATATACCAATCTCTATGTATGTGTGTCTATATATTTTTATTCATAACCATATATATGTATATATATATATATAGATAACACATATGTGTGTGTGGGTGTGGTAGTATATATAACACTTATGTGTTATATTATATATATATAGACACACACACATATGTGTTATATATAAATATAAAGACAAACATATATGTGTTATATACACTCATAGAGATTAGTATATATATATATATATACAGACACACACACACACAAATCTGCATGTGTGTGTGTGTGTTTGTATATTTGTATATGCTTATATTTATCGATAGATATACACACACACTCATATATATTAATCTCCATGTGTGTGTGTGTGTGTGTGTGTGTGTGTCTATATATAGGTATAAATAATATATAAGCACACTTATATGCACACACATGTAGATTAGTATATATGAGTGTATGTGTGTGAGTATATGTGTGTTTTTATATATAGGCACATAAAATATACACACAGACACACATGTAGATTTGTGTGTGTCTGTGTGTGCATGTGCGTATGATGTATGTGTGTGTGTGGCAGGTATACATACTCACACACACGCACATGGAGTTATATATAATAGATACATGTGTGTTAAGTAGTGTGTCTATATATTTATAAATGGTGTGAATATATATATATATATATATATATATATATATATATATATATATATATATATATATACCCAATACACACACACATCCACATACTCACAACCATATATAAATATATAGACACACACAGGTAACACACACATATGTGTTATATATATCTTCATGTGTGTGTGTGTGTTATAAATGTGTGTGTCAGTATGTATACACACATATGTGTTATATTACACATACATGTGCGTGTATATTTATTTATATACATTTGTGATTATATATACCCAATACACACACACACACTCATACATACTAATCTTTATGTGTGTGTGTTTATATGTGTGTGTCTATATATTTATATATATAGACACACACACACATATGTATATACACACTCACAACCATATAACAAACCTTTACACACATAGATTTTTATACATATATTTATATTAAAAATATATGAGTGTGTGTGTGTGCACGTATGTGTCTATATACTTATATACAGCTATGAGTATGTTTTCCCAACACACACACACACACACACTCTTATATACTAATCTTTATGTGTGTGTATTTTATATTTTAATATATGTATACATTTATATTTGTGTGTGTGTAGAGATTAGTATATATAAGTGTGTGTGTGTGTGTGTGTGTGTGCGCATGTTTGTATGCATGTATGTAGATACACATACACACACATAAACATATATTCACAACCGTATATGTATATAAACACACACACACATACTTATATATACTAATCTCTGTGTATGTGTGTGTGTGTGTGTGTGTGTATATATATATATATGGTTGTGAGAATGTGTTTGTGTGTGTGTGTATGTCTCTACGTTTATGCATACAGAGAGATACACACACACACTCATATATATAATTTTTACACACACAGATATATATATATATATACATATATATATATATATATATATATTCATATATTAAAATATAACAAACACACACATATAGAGATAAGTGTATATGAGTGTGTGTTTGTGTGTGTGTTGAGTATATATATATATATATGTGTGTGTGTGTGATAACACACACATATGTGTTATATACATGTGTGTGTGTATATATATATATAAATACTCACATGCACACACTCATATATTCCTATATCTATGTGTGTGTGTTTGTGTGTATCAAAATAAGAATATATATATATATATATATATATGCACCCACATAGAGATTAGTATACATGAGTGTGTATGTGTATGTGTCTATGTGTGTGTGTGTCTATATTTATATATAGTTGTGAGTATGTATACCCAATACACATACATACGTATGTATACATGTATATTGACACACACACACACACACACACACATATATATACTATTCTCTTTGTGTGTGTATTTGTGTGTGTGTGTGAGTGTGTGTGTGTGTGTGTATGCGAGTATGTATATATATATATATATATTAGTATACACACATACCAACATACACACATAGAGATTGGTATATATTAGTGTGTGTGTGTGTGTGTCTATATATTTATATACGATTTTGAGTATGTATACCCATCACACACACACACACACATACACACTCATATATACTAATCTCTATATGTGTGCATATATATATATATATATATATATATATATATTATCTTATTTGCATGTATGTAGAGACACACAAACACACACACATAGAAATTTATATGGTTGTGAGTATGTATACCCAACACACACACACACACACACACACACACCCACACACTGAAACACTCAACACACACACACACACATACACACATACACTCAACACACACACACACACAAAAACTCATATACTAATCTCTATGTGAGTGTGTTGAGTGTTTTTGTGTGTGTGTGTTTTGTGTGAGTATGTGTGTTTGTGAGTATGTATACCTAACACACACGTACACAAACACACACACATACTCATATATACTATTTTATATGTGTAAATACACAGATATATGTAGTGATCTCCATGTGTTTTTGTGTGTGAGTGTGTGTGTGTGTGCATGTATATGAGTGTGTGTCAGTATGAATACCCATAACTGTAAAAAATATATAAACACACACATGTATGTGTTATCACACACTCATATATAATATATATATATATATATATATATATATAGGCACACACCTATATACTTCTTGCACATACGTGTGAACACACATACACATAAACATGATATCGAGATAGGTAATATGAGTGTGAGTATGTATACCCAACACACACACACATGTGTATGTCTCGTGCCTATATATCACATACGTGTGTGCGTCTCATATCTATTTATATATAGAGAAGACACACTTATAGTATATGTGATTGGGTATAAATACACACACACACACAAACACACACATATTGATATTTATATATACATACACACACACTCATATAAACATGAGTGTGTGTGTGTGCACACATACACACACACTCATATATATTTATATAAGATTAATAAACATGAGTGTGTGTGTGTGTGCGCACCTACACACACACTCATATATACTACCTCACACACACAAAAACACACATGCATAGAGATAAGTATATATGAGTCACACACACACACACACATACAAACACACACATAGAAATTAGTATATTTGAGTCATATAGGCACAATGTATATATATATATATATATTATATATACCCAACACACAAACACACACACAAATAGATCGCACACACAGACACACACACACACACATGGAGATTAATATACATGGTT
>JACERR010000022.1:22500-72500 GCA_016760335.1 Gastrodia elata
GTGTGGGTGTAAGCACACACAAAAACATAGACACACACACATTCATATAACACATACAATTATGAGTGTGAGTCTGTATTTATATATAGATATATATATATATATATTTATTATTTATTTATATGTGTTTGTGTGTGTGTGACACACACACACACACATCCGAATGAGTGTGTCTATATATATTTTGTGTGTGTGCATATGTGTATGTTAGGTATATATACAATTGTGTATTAACACACACACATATGAATTATATATATGTATATATACCCACATAGTTGTTTGTGTGTGTATGTATGTGTTAAGTATATATATAAACCCACACACATATTTATAGACACACACACATACTCATCTCTATATACATGTATATAACACACACTTATGTGTGCATACTCAATATATACTTATCTCCATGTGTGTGTGTGTGTGTGTCTGTATGTGCCTAACAAACACACACTCATATATACTTATCTCTATGCATGTGTGTGTGTGTGTGAATGTTGGGTATACATACTCACAAATGTATATAAATATATAGACACACACTTACAAACACATATAGAGATAAGTATATATGAGTGTGTGTGTGTCCATATATATATATCTATCTTTATGTGTGTTTATTTATGTGTGTTTATTTATGTGTGTGTGTTATGAGTATATATACCCAACACACACACACACATGCTCATATATAGTAATCTCTATATGTGTGTGTTTGTGTGTATGTATGTGTGTATGTTGTGTGTTTGTGTGTGTGTGTGTGTGTGTGTCTATATATAAACATATCTCGATGTGTGTGTGTGTGTGCGTCTAATATATGGACACACACACAACATACACACACACACACGCACACACGAACTCATATATGTATATTTACATATGTGTTTGTGTGTCTATGTGTGCCTAATAACACACATAGTCATATATACTTATCTGCATGTGTGTGTGTTTGATAACACATACATGTATGTATCTATATATTTATATACGGATTAGAATACATGAGTTTGTGTGTGTATATGTGTCTATCTATATATTTATATTAATATATACTTTACACACACTCACACATAAATAGGGATTTATATGAATATATATATATATATAGACCCACACACACACACACAAATTGTATATATATATATATATATATTATATATTTTACGGACATTTTATTTTATTAAAAAAAATGCCTTAGAGACCAAACAAACGGAACCAAATAGAGAGATCCAAAAAAAAAAAAGCAAAACAATACAATAATCAAATCCCGGCAAAGACAAACACCTATCAACACATCCGACAAACCTTAAGCCACCTATACCTGACTATCAGGCTACATTAGCAGAAAGATAAAAGAGTAAGAAGGCAGTAACCATCAACACTTGAACTCCATTATCAACAGCAGTAGAAAACTCAACAAGGAAATCTGCAGAGGAGGGGTCCGTAAATAAAGATAAAGCATAATCCTTAATGACGAGGAAGGAGTAATAGTGATAATGACACAATGGGCCCAAGCACCAAATCGCCTACCAAGTTGACAGTAATGCAGCCATCCTCGCCAGGTAGCTTAGCAGTAGAAGAAACAAAGAGGCCCTAGCAGACATCTTTATCGAAAAGGAACATAAGATTGGGATCTGACTGAGTAAAAAACGTGTCATCTTGATAGAAAGAGGAGAGAGCACTCATGGTGAACCTAGAAAAAAGCCAACAGCATCAAATCGAGCCTGCCATAGATAAAACACCAGTAACAATGTGCCAAGCCAAAAAGTTTCTGGAACACTGAAGAGCAAGGGGTTTAGTCGAGTAGAAATTGGTCAGATAATAGTGAGATTGAGAGCTGAAGCTTAATGCGCAGCCAACCAGCCATCCAATAAAAGACCCGCAAAGTGTTTTACTAGAAGTTCCTCAGAAAAAGGTGCATTAAGCACCTTCAGTAGCTAGCATCTAGTCCAGATCAGGAAATCCCAGAATCCAAAAAGACCCAAGAGTGGTTCCAACCAATACCAAAAAGGATAGTAAAAACCGTCGAAAGAAAAGGAAACTAGTAGTTCTCAACAAAAATACAACTGAATTTACTCCAATAAAATGCCAAACGGCCAGTAACCAAGGAGGAGCTGAGAGAGAGGGTAACAACAAATCCCCAAAAAGGATGCATCCCCTGAGTATTACAACAGTTGTTGAAAAAAGCCATCCAGCAGTGCTCTCAGGCAGTGGACTCTCTCCTGGGAGATTTTTTGAGGAACCCTACTGGATGACCAGCCAAAATTTAAGATCCAGATATCCACCAGATCTTCGTCTCCCTTAAAAACCACCACTTTTCCAGCAAAGAAAATAAGACCTTATTTTCCTTTACAAACTCCACTAAGCAATGATAACTTTCCCTATTACCAATTAAAAAATATTATTCAAATTACCAACTCTATGCACAAGAGATTTAAAAAACAACTAGGGAATCAGTCAAATCCTGATCCTAGCAAAATGAGCATGCCATGAACTTAATTTTGGAATCCAGCTAGAATGATCCAGTCAATCCACTCTCGACAGCCAAACTACACCAGTATTAAGATTAGAAAAATTAACAAAAAATGAGGATTGGCCCTCCTGAGCCTACTGAGAATCCCTATGGACTCCAAATCAGAGGAAGGACTATCATTATGCTCAAAATATTTTGTGAAGATATCATTAGGAGCAATTTTACCAGATGAAATAGCAAGCTGCATGTATTTACCAATGTAGAAAATAGACATAGTAACAAAAATAGAATAATTTTTCCATCTAAACTGATTTCTGACTTGCCAGATTTGCCAACAAATACGACAAATGAGAGTGATGTAAAAGGGGTTGGCATTACTTGTACAAATCAGTAGCCCTAAAATATTAGTCATGTTCAATATTTCATTCAACTTCAATAGATGAGAGAAACCTTTCCAAACATTACCTGCATAGGGATAGTCCTGGAAAAGATGAGACATTGTTTCTTCTGACATACAGTGAACACACTAAGAGGCAAGAGAAACTCCTCTGTCCTTTAGAATGTCATCAATTGAAAGAAAGTTTTTAATCATTCTCCAAATAAAAAAGGATAGAGCATTAGTCGAAATTTTAAACCAGAAGTGAGTAGAACTTGGCATGGAGAAATGAAGGATATTTCTTGCAGATCTCACACATGGCTTGACAAATTTTCGAATAATCACCTACATTATATCCCTAGCATGATGGTTAATATCCAAGGAATCACAGATGATTTTAATCCAATCTCCACTTAAACATACATTCACTAGTTTAACAACATCCCACTTACCTTCTGACCAGAAATCAGCCACACAAGTTTTAGAAGATCCCCAGACCAAAAAATGAGAGCACAAAAGGCCCTCTTCGATCCACTTATCAAACCAGAAGGAGATTAAACCATCTCCTAATTTCCAGAAAACATGATCTTCAACAGTCACCTTAAATTTTAGTAAATTCCTTCATACAGTTGAGTCGTTCTGTTTCAGATTTCTCAAAACCACGTGCGTCGACTTTCCATACTTATTAACCATGAAGCTTTCCCAAAGTCGATTACCTTTTCTCAACCTCCACCAGTCCTTAATACAAAAAGCAGTGGCAGTTAGTTTAAAAGGGAGGAAGCCCAGCCCACCATAATTTTTGGGACACGCCAACTCCAACCACGAAGATTACTGCACAAATTTTCTAGAACCAAATCTCCCCATAGGAAACCATTACAAAGCTTATTAGCAACATTAACAAACCTGTGAGAAGGCTTGACAACAGCAAGGAAGTGATTTAGAATCGAGTTAATGATTGACTGTAACAACACAATGTGACCTCCAAATGTTAGGCATTTGGAAGCCCACCCATTAATCTTAGAGGGCATAGAATCCAAAAGAGGCTGGAAATTATGCCAAGACACTAGGACATTTGACAAAGGAAGGTCAAGATAAGGAAATGGGAGAGAAGCCCTGGATAAACCGGAAAGCCTCAAAATATCAGCCCTTCAACTTATTTCCACATGTTTCCCAAAGACCACACTGGACATATTCACATTGACCTCATTCCTGAAACCATCTTCACGTGGGACAAAATGCTTAGAATTAAGGAAAAGGATTTTATAGTAGCTATGCAGAAGATGATTGTATCATGTGTGAAAGCTAAATGGGAAATAATGGACTTACTAGAGTTATGAAAGCTAATCCCTTTCAGCACTGAGAATTAGAAGGAGAGAAGTATTAAAAAATAGTCATTTGCAATAATGAACAAGACCGGGGATAGGGAATCCCCTTGTCGAAGATCCCTAGAAGATTTAAAGAATCCAATATAATTATCATTCAAAAGGATGGAGAACCAAACATTAGAAAAAGATTTGTAAATGAATTGAATAAACACTTTCAAAAAACCAAACTTTCTAAGGATAGTCAGAAGGATTCTCCACTTAATTCTATCATAAGCTTTCATTATATCCAGTTTAATAAGGGCATTAACCCCAAAGCAGGCTTTATCCAAGTCATGGATGAGTTCCTTAGCCAGAAGGAAATTATCCGAGAGAATCCTTCCTTTTACAAAAGCATTTTGGTTCAGGGAGATGAATTTTGGAAGAATGGAGCACAATCTTTGAGCCAAAAATTTAGTACATATTTTATTAAAAACATTGCGAAGGCTGATTGGTCTAAAATCCGACCAAGACTTGGGAGAAGAAACTTTGAGAATAAGAGCTATAGCTGTGGAGGTAACAAATTTATGAATATATTGTTTAAAAAAGATAGCAGAAAACCCATCCGGACCTGCAGCAGAGTCCTCATACTTGGAATTGATAACATCCTCTATTTCCATAACCGACGGAGAGGAAATAAGCTTAGCATTCTCTTCCTTAGAAACCAAGCAAAAATGAATCTCATTACAGAGAGAATTGAGGTCACAGCCCTCACTAGACCAAAGATTAACAAAAAAATCACAAGCTGAGTTTCCCATCATCTCTTTAGGAATGCATTTCCTATCTTTAGATTCCATACTATTAAAGGCGTTAGAGGCCTACTTGACTTTCACCCAAGAATGGAAGAACTTAGTGTTCCTTTCACCCTCTTTGAATTTCTTAAGGGTAGATTTTTGGATCCAGAATGCCTTCTCCATATTCAAAACATTTTCCAGATAGTCATGTTCTTTAGATAACTTTTCTTTTAATTCCCACCTTCCAGACATATCAACATCCGCTTCAAGTTCAGCTACCTCCGCTTCAGCCTCTCTAACCGCATCAAAAATATTACCAAACTAGATTTATTCCACAAAACTGAAGCTTTTTTGAGCCTTTTAAGCTTAATATGAAGACGAATCATAGGGGAAGCCAATTGATTATGGGGACTATGCCAATCTAAAATAACAACCTCCAAGAAATCTAGGTGATGAACCCACATGTTTTGAAATCTGAACCTGCCCTTGGATAAGGAAACAGAAGCAAGAGGGAGAAGAAGCGGGGCATGATCTGAACCCAATATACTGAGATGGGATAGCTGGAGGTCATTAAACAAGCTCAAACAACTCAGGTTCACCAGAGTTTTATCAACCCAAGAAACTGTCAAGCTGTTTGACCAGGTCAGGGAGGAGCCCGAGAAATTGATTTCAATTAGACCAGCTTTATTTATCATATCATTAAAATATCTCAAAGCAATTGCAGAAAACTTACCCCTACCAATCCTTTCCGATGCTTTCCTAACTACATTAAAATCTCCACCCACAATGCAGGGGGAATCATCCATATTGCACTAGTTTTCTACAGAAGACCAAAGCTGTTGCCTCATAATGTAAGCACAATTTGCATACACATCTAAAATTTTCTAACACATATTATGCCAGAAGCAGATGCCATGAATACATTGTTCTTCATTCACCACCACATCAAACGGAACAGGGGATCTCCAGAATAGCCAAATTTTATTACAAGTATTAAATAAACAGTTAGAAAAGCCTAGAAAATTAGCTAATTTGAGTATAGCCTCACTTCGTAGTAAAGGCTCAAAAATGCTAGAAAGAGAACATTATTCCTCTTACAGATAGATTTAAGCCTTCTTCTAGTTTTTGCAGTAGCAATACCTCTCACATTCCAAAATATAATCGATTTGTCTAACATGAATTAATTCTACTACACTTCCTTGACTGAGACCTAATCAATAACATAGCAGCTTGAGTCCTCCTAGCAGCCTTAGACTTTGTATATATGTATGTGTGTGTGTGTATGAGTATTCCCATATATGAAAGTGACACATAGAGATAACTATATATGAGTGTGAGTGTGTGTGTGTGTGTGCTTACATCTATATAATTGTTGGGAATACATACTCACAAACACACATAGATATATATATATTAGTATATATGAGTGTTTGTGTGCCAATACACACACACACACACATGCTTATATGTACACACAAAAAATTTATATAAATATTTGTGTGTGTTTGTGTGTGTGTTGACATGTATATGTTGAGTATACATGCACACATACACACAGACACACACAATAAACAATTGAATGTATATATATATCGACACACACAAACATCTCTATGTGTGTGTGTGTGTGTCTATATAAGTGTGTGTGTCACTCATATATGTGAGTATGTATACCCAACTCACACACACTCATATATACTAATCTCTATGTGTGTGTGTATATATGAGTGTGTGTGTGTGTGTGTTAAGTAAACATGCTGTGTGTGTGTGTGTTATATACTAATCTCTATGTGAGTTGGGTATCTATGTAACACACACAACCGTATACATACGTGCATATATATATATAACACACACTCATATATAGACATAAACACACACATAAAGATATACACACACACACACACACTCATATATTTTAATCTCTATGTGTGTGATAGACATATATATATATGTGTGTGTGTCTCGTACTTTGTGTGACATACACACACACACACTCGTATATACTTATCTATATGTGTGTGTGTGTGTGTGTGTCACGTATGTGTTATCACACACACGCAGATATATAACACACACTCCTATATATAGACACACACATAGACACACACAAATACACACACACACACACACTAAATATATAGACACACTCACACACACATGGAGATAAGTATATATGAGTTGTGTGTGTTCATCTATAATTACAAATATATATATATATATATATATATATATATATATATATATATTACATACATGTGTGTGTCTTTATATTTATATACTAATCTCTATGTGTGGTGTTTGGGTGTGTTTGTGTCCATATCATATACACTTATCTCCAACACACACACACACACACACTCATATATACTTATCTCCATGTGTGTGCACACACACACACACATTGGTATAAGTATATATGAGTGAGTGTGCATTGGAGATAAGAATATATGATATAGATACACAGACACACACATACACGAACACACGCACACAAAACACATACACACTAATATATACTTATATCCAATTGTGTGTGTTTGTGTGTGTGCCTGTGTGTCACACACACACACATACGTATATATATATATACCCACGCACGCACACACACTTATATATACAACTGTGTGCATGTGCATATATATATGTGCGTGTGGTGTGTGACGCATACACACACATACACATACGCATAAACACCACACACACATACACACACATGTATATATAAGTATACCCCAACGCAAGACACATACAACCATATATATAGTACATACTTATCTCTATGTTATATACACATATATATACATATTTATATTTGTGTATGTGGGTGTGTGTGTGTGTATCTATGTGAGTCTTTGTGTGCCTATATATATGTATGTGTGTTAGGTATATATATTCTAATCTCTATTTGTGTTGGGTATACATACATACTAATACAGACACTCTTATATACTAACACCCAACACACACATACTTATACTTATCTCTATGTGCATACATATATATCTATAATAGTGTGTGTATTTGTGTGTTAGTATATATGAGTGTGTGTGTGTCTGTGTGTGCATTATGGATGTGTGATTTATATATAGAAATAAACACACACATGGAGATAAGTATAAGTATATATATATATGAGTGTGTGTGTGATAGCCCAATACACACACACACACTCATATATAAGATGTGTATATATCATACACACACACACACACACTCTATGGGTATGTGTGCGTGCATCACACAACACTAATCTATCTGTATGACACAAACACACACACACATAGAAACTAGTATATATGAGTGTGTGTGTGTCTGTGTGTGATGTGTGTGTGTCTACATATTTATATACGGTGTATGTGTGTGTGTGTGTCTGTGTGTGCCTATATACTTATCTCTATGTATGTATATACAAACACACGCAAATGCGTGTGTTTGTGTGCACACACATAGAGATAAACATATAAACACGCACACACACACACACACACTCATATATACTTATATCCATGTGTGTGTATGTCATATGTATGTATACACACACATGCACATGCACTCATATATATCAACTCATGACACACACACACACACTAAGCTCTATAAGACTTATGTGTGTGTGCGTGTGTGACACAAACACACACACACACACACATAAACAGACACACACTCAGATATACATACTTGTGTATGTGTGTGTGTGTGTGAGTGGGTGTGTTGGGTATACATACACAATCACACACACACACTCACAACCATATATATGTTATCATATATGCTTATCTCTATATGTTGAGTATTATGTGTGTTTGTGTGTGTGTATCTATATATTTATCTTTATGTATGTGTGTTTGTCTATATAAATATATAGATAAAGTTAAGTGTGTATTATATACACGCATGTCTACCCACACAAAGAGTGAGATAAGTATATATGATAGTGTGTTGGGTCTTTATTGTGTTGTATTATGTGTGTAATCTCTCTATGTATGTGTGTGCATGTCTTTATATATATCTGTGTGTATGTGTGTGTGTGTTTATATATATGTTTGTGTGAGTGTGTTTCTCTATGTGTAATACACTAATATATACTTATCTCTATGAGTGTGAGCAGGTATACACACACACACACACACACACACACTCTATGTGATAACACATATGTGTCTGTGTCTATGTATATATATATATATATATATATATATATATATATAGGCACACACACACACACACATAGAGATTAGTATTTATGAGTGTGTATGTGTATGTGTGTGTGTGTGTGTGTGTGTGTGTGTGTATGACACACACATACACACTCACACTCATATACAAACTCTCACACACATAGACACACACACACACAACACGCAGACACACACACACACACACACACACACACACACACACACACACATACTTATCTCTATGTATATAGGCACACACTCATATATGAGTGTGTGTTATCTCTATGTGTGTGTGTTTGTATGTGTTAATGTGTATCTAAATATTTGCGTATGGTTGTGTGTGTGTCACACACACACTCATTTATGGTTGCGAGTATGTATACCCAACACACACAAATACATACATACATACATACATATACATATATATATATATATGATGTGTGTGTGTGTGTATCTATATATATACTTATATCTTTGTGTGTGCATGTGTTTGTGTGTATTGGGTATATATACTCACAACCATATATACGTATACACACACATACTCATATATAGACACACACAAGTATGTATATATGTGTGTATCTGTATTTTTATAAATATATATATATATATATATAGGCACACACACACACACACAAACACACACATAAAGGATATATAGACACAGACATAGAGATGAGTATACCCAACACACACATAAACATGGAGATAAGTATATATGAGTGTGTGGTTTGTATCACTTAAATATATGTGTTATGTGTGTGTGTGTGTGTGTAGTGTGCATGTGTGTTTCTGCTATGTGTGTGTGTCTATATATATATATATATATATATAGTTATGAGTAAGTATACCCATGTGTCTCTATATAGGTTTGTGTCTGTGTGTACACATAGATACTCACTCACACACACAAACACACACCCATAGAGATAAGTATATATGATTGTGTGTGTGTGTGTGTGTATGTGTTGTGTGTGTGAGTGAGTATGTATGTGTACACACACACACAAACACTCAGTTGTGAGTATGTATACCCAATACACATTCACACACACACACACACACTCACACACACACTCATATATACTAATACTAATGTGGTGTGAGTGAGTGTGTGTGTGTGGGTTTATATATATATATATATATATATATATATATATATATATATATATGGCCTCATAAACACACACACACACACACACATATTAAATGCATAGACACCACAAACATAGACACACACACACACACACACACACTCACACACACACATAGAGAAAAGTATAAGTATATACTTAGAAATTAGCATATACACACATATGGGTATACATATATGTGTGTGTGCCTGTGTATTAATATGTGTCACACACACACATATATATACTAGTCATTATGTGTGTGTGTGTTTGTGACAGATGGAGATTAGTATATATATATATTGTTGTGCGCGCGTGTGTTAAGGATTAGTATATATGTGTGTGTTTGTGTATACATACTCACAACTGTATATACATATATATATATATATATATATATATATATATATATATATATATATATATAAGATATCCTTCCATTGTAATCAAAAAAAGACTTACAGACAAACTAACAAATAGTGGCCACCAGATCAGCCACAAAAATAGCAAAACCTAAACAAAACAAACTAAGAATGATCGGCCAAAAAGCAGAATACATACACAACCGACCTCACAACTTAAGTAACAAAACAACATTACAAAATACTAAAAAAGGAAAAAACATGTAGGAATGTAGCAAGTGCCAGTGAGATATTCCATAGCTGATGGCAGCAACAGCCTCCTGAAGAAATTCTGCATAAAGGGATTCAACTAGCATAGAAGATATAAAAACCAAATTCAATGAAAGAGCAACAGCCTAGGAGACCAGAGGAGTCCGAATACTCCAAAGCAGACCAAAGTGAAAAGAAGGCGATATCCTCCAGCATAACAACTATGCAGTACGCTTGCAAAAGGAATTGCCTTCCAGAAGTACATTGAGGTCACCGATACCAGAAATCTCAAAAGACAACTCAACCAACAACAACAGAGAAGCATAAATACCATTAGAACCCTTTGAATATCTGAACAAACAATTTTTGAAATCATCAAATAAAGAGCAGCTTGGGGCCAACAAACCCATCAGAATAAAAAATTCTAGATACAAAAATATCAAAAAAAAGAGCAGCTGAGGGCCAGCAAAGCCACCAGAAAGACATTTTCAAGAAACTGATCCAAAAATCATACATCCTGGCTATTAAATCCAGGTTATTACCAAATTCCTCTTCACACCAAAGTAAGACATCTCGCTAACCAAAATGAAAATGTGATTAATAATGCCACCTTTAAGAAAAGGATAAATTATGTCATCCACAGAATCAATCAGATCCTAATATTTTCAGCCAAAGATAATCTCGACCAAAACATAGAATAAGATACTGGACCATGGCATACTTTCTAAGTAATAAATATTCAGCACCAAAATTTTGCCCAACTTATTCCTCCCAAAATGAAAAAAGAGATCCAAGTGTGGAATCCAATAAAAATTAGTGTAATTACAACCCAAGAAATACAAGGAGACCTTATTTAAATCCTCAAAATAATCTGGATGATGATCATTGGGAGAAAAACAACAAGTCAATAGGGCCAATTTCATGAAATTATCAATATACATGACAGATTTAGAAACATAAATAAGGTAATTTTTCCATCTCACTGAATTTCTAGAAAACCAAATCTGCCAAAAAATTTGGCAGGCAAGCGAGAAACCAAACTTACCCGCACCCTGCTTCCATTGATTTAAAAATTCACCAATAGAGGAGGTAGAGAAATTAATATGATCTCATCAGTTGACAAATAATCTTTGAGAACTCTTCAAATAAAAAAGGAAAGTGCAGAGGAAGGCAGCCTAAACCAGGCCCGAGGGTTAACTGGAAATGGTTGCCTCAAGACAATTCTGGCAGATTTTAGACACAGCTTGGAGCATTTGCCGACAGTAATGGGCATAACCTCTTCACCTATAATGATAGGAACTTCATAGATGCTAGTGATAACAATCATAGCTGGTGGAATTGAAACCAATTTCTGAACATCCCATTCTGCATCCACCCAAAAGTCTGCAACAATCTTCAGAAAGAGAATAAAGAGGACCCTCCTTACACTAAGTATCATACCAGAAGGAGACCTTACCTATAGATAAGTTCTAAGAAATGCAGCTTTTAGCCAAAGATCTGAATTTAACTAAATTTTTATAGATAATAGAGTCATTTTGTTTTATCCCTCTAATGACCACATGACTATTATTACCATATTTAGCATTCATATAAGAAGCCCATACTCCAAAATCCTATCTTAATCTCCACCAATGCTTAATACCGAATGCAGAAGTCGTACTATAAAAGGAGGAAACCCAAACCTCCAAAAATTTTAGGAACAACTAAATCTATCAATTTAGCCCAATGAGTAGATTTCCTGCTGCCATAGTCTCCCCAAGGAAATCAATTACACAATTTGTTAACATGCATAATAAACTTGATCGGGGGATTAAGAACAGCTAGAAAATGATTCGGAACAAAACTGATAATGAATTGAAGATGGACAAGGCGGCCACCATAAGAAAGGCATTTAGAAGCCCAACTGTTAATTTTACTAGACATGGCCTCAACGATACGATGAAACTGATTCCAAGAGGCCCAACCCTTAGAGAAAGGGAGGCCAAGATAAGAAATGGGAAGGGAAGCCTTCGACAGACCCAAGATATTCAAAAGAAGAGATACCCTATTACTGTCAACAAATTTGCCAAAAATAACATTAGATTTCCCCATATTGACTTTCATTCCATAAACCTCCTTCATATGATTTAAAATGTTAAGTATGGTGTTAAAAGCTTTCACGGATGCTTTGCAGAAAATCAGAGTATCATCAGCAAAAGAAAGATGGCAGATAATAAAGCGACCCGAATTGTGAAAGCCAATACCATTGATCGCATTGAATGAATAGTGCAGCAATCTAGAAAAGTAGTCATTAGCAATTATAAAAAGAGTAGAAGATAGAGGATCCCCTTGCTTAAGACCTCTTGTAGACTTAAAAAAACCATAACTATAGCCTTTAATAAGAACTAAGAACTAGACATTTGAAATTGACTTTGGATAAACTGATTAGAGAAACCAAAATTTCTAAGAATATAGAAAATAAATCTCCACTCCAACCTATCATAAGCATTCATGATATCCAACTTAATCATGGCATTACCCCCGAAGCATTTCTTATCAATATCATGAGCCAACTCTTTTGCAAGGAGGAAATTATCTGATAAAAGGCAGGCTTTAACAAACACATTCTGATTAGGAGAAGTAATCTTGGGGAGGATGACGCATAATCTGTTGGACAAGATCTTGGTACAAATTTTGTTGAAAACATTACAAAGGCGGATTGGCCTAAGCTCCGACCACCCTGGAGGTCTAGCCACTTTTGGGATGAGAGCAATAGAAGTAGTTGTAGCAAATTTTGGAATATAATTTGATCTAAGAATGTCTAACACAGCATTCCAAGTGTCAACCTTAACAATCACCCAACAAGTTTTAAAGAATAATGGTGAAAAGCCATCAGGACCTGCAGCTGTGTCTCCATCCAAACAATTAACAACCTCTTCCACCTCCTTTAACGAGGGAGGGGAAAGTAGAGCCACATTATCTTCTTCAGAAATCCTGGGAAAGGAAATAGCATTGCAAATATTAGATAGGTCACAGCCTTCACTCTTCCACAGGTTCTCAAAAAAGGAGCAAGCAGAAACACCCAAATTACCACAGGAGATGAGGTTCCCCACATTATCTCTTAAATCATTAAAATCATGAGTAGAATGCTTAATTTTGACCCAAGAATGGAAAAATTCACTATTTCTTTCCCCATCTTTGAATCTTTTAAGAGTAGATTTTGGAATCCAATAAGCTTGTTCCATGTTAAGAATAGATTATGATTTCTTATAGGCTTTAAGAAGAATTTCCTTGAGCAGAAGAGAGCCAGAAGCATCAAATAAAGACTCCAAATTAGCAACAACTTCTTCCGGTTTACGAACATTATCAAAAATATTACCAAAATTATCTCTGTTCCAAGTAACAAGATAATATTTTAATCTCTTAAGCCTTACATGAAAACTAATCATCGGGGAAAGGGAAGTTTCCACAGGAAGATTCCAATTGGACCCAATAATATCCAAGAAATCTGGATGAAGAGTCAACATGTTTTGAAATCTAAAATTTCCCTTAATAGCCAAAATTGATAGCAAAGATAAAAGAAGAGGAGCATGGTCGGTGCCAAGCCTCCCAAGATGGGACAAACGAATGCCATCGAATAAAATAAGAAACTTTGGATTAGCTAGACATCTATCATTTCTAGAAACTGTAAGAACATTAGACCATGTGAAAGGGGAACTGGAAAAATCCAGCTCCACAAGCCCAGAATTACAAATCATATCATTGAAATTATTCATGGCTGAAAAGAAAGGCCGACCCCTACCAACATGTTCAAAGATTTTTTGAATCCCATTAAAATCTCCCCCCACAAAGCAGGGAGAGTCATCAATGCTGCACCAATTTTCTAAGGAAGACAAAAGACTACTCACAATATAAGAGCAATTTGCATAAACAATAGACAATTTCCAACTCAAGTTGTTCAAACCATAAACACCATGGATAACTTGATCCTCACTTGAAACAACATCAAACTGGAACAGAAAATTCCAAAAGACCCAAATCTTATCATTTGAGTTGCAGAAGAAATATGAAAAACCAAAAAATTTGCATATCTTACAATAGAAGAAAGATTTAACAGGGGTTCCTAAATACCCATAAAGAGAATCTTGTTTCATCAACAAAGCAATTTCAACTTATTCTTTGTTTTACCACTAAAAATACCTCTCACGTTCTAGACAAGGATATGTTTATCCAGCATGACATTTTCTAATCGATCTCCTAGACTGAGAACATTCCAAAAGCATCTCAGCTTGGGTCCTGTGAGCTGCTCTTTTGCTTTTTCTTAGGAGAGATCCAAATCTTTCTAGAATCATCCAAAGAACAAGGAGAAATAGATGACTCTGAATGCTAAAAACCAAATTGAGAGGAAACTTTTTTTTCTTTTTTTGATAGCATATAAAATAAGAAAAATAATATCATTTTGCACAGGGGACACGACCTAGAATATATATATATATATATATATATATATATATATATATATATATATATATATATATATATATATATATCTGCATGGGTGTGTGTTTCACTATGTGTAATACACTCATTTATACTTATTTGTATGAGTGTGAATTTGTGTACACACAGAAACACACTCTATGTGATAACACATACGTGTGTGTGTCTATATATTTATAGGCACACACACACATAGAGATTAGTATATATGAGTGTGTGTGTGACACATATATAAACACACACACACACACACTCATATACATACTCACACACACACACACAATACACACGCACGCACACCCACACACATACTTATCTCTATGTATACAAACACACACATAGAGATAAGTATATATGAGTGTGTGTGTGTGTGTTGTGTGTGTGAGTGAGTATGTATGTGTAGACACAAACACACATAAACACTCAGTTGTGAGTATGTATACCCAACACATACACACGCACACATGGTCACACACACACACACACTGATATATATAAATGTGTTACGAGTGTGTGTGTTTATATAAATATACGGTCTTATAAACACACACACACACACACACATATTATATATATAGACACCACAAATATAGAGACATACACACACACACACACACTCAGACACACACATAGAGAAAATTATAAGTATATACATAGAAATTAGCATATACACATGTATGGGTATACATATATGAGTGTGTTTAACACACATGCACACACACACAGCACACACACATGTATATCACACATGAAGATAACAATATATGAGTGTGAAATACACTCATATATGTATATATAGAACTCATAACTATACATCTATATATACATATATAGGTATATAATTATATAGACACACATGAATTTATTATCACACACACAGATAAATATATAAAGCATGTATATGAATATATAACACATACATGTGTGTGTCTATATATTTATATACGATTGTGAGTATGCTTACCTAATACACACAAACGGTTGTGTGTTTAATGGGTATACATACTCACACTCAATACACATACTCAAATATACTAGTCTCCCTGTGTATGTGTGTGTGTTCGCATGTATACCTGACACACTTTTATGTTTTCATAAATATATGAGTGTGTATAACACACACACATAGAGATTAGTATATTTGAGTGTGTGTGTGTCGTATATCAATATATAAACACACACACACATAGAGATTAGTATATATATATATATATATATATATATATATATATATATATATATATATATATAGACTCACACTAAACTCTATGTGTATATGTGTCTATATATATTGTTGTGAGCACGTATACCTACCCACACACACACACACATAAAAATATGTATAAAAATGTTTATTAACATATTCATAATAGTATATAAATATATAGACACATATGTATACATACAGTCATATAAACTAATCTCTATATGTGTGTATTTGTGTGTGTGTGAGTGTCAATATATTTATATAGTATATATGTGTGTTGTGAGTATGTATACCCAACACACACACACACACGCACACACACAAACACACACACATAGAGATTAGTATATACGAGTATGTGTGTGTTGGGTATATATATTCATATATTTACATATACAAATATTCAACACACACACACACACACAAACACACTCATTCATACTTATCTCTATGTGTGTGTGTGTATTAGGTATACATACTCACAACCCTATATAAATATATAGTATGTGTGTCTATATATTTATTCTCAATGTGTGTCTATGTGTGTGGAGATAAGTATATATGAGTGTGTGTGTGTGTGTGTGTGTGTGTATATATGTGTGTGTCCATATATATATAGACACACACACACACACATACTCACACACAACACACAAACACCCACATAATATATTTATATCTGTATGAGTATAAATATATGCACACACACACACACTCACATATATATATATATACACACATCCATATCTATATATAGACACACACACACACACAATCACACACACACACACACACATATGTATGTGTACCCAACACTCACTCAAGTATATGGTTGTGGGTATATCTCTATGTGTGTGTGGGTGTGGGTATACATGTGACAGTGTATATAAATGTATATAAACACAGATATATGTGTGTGCATATCTCCATGTGTGTGTGTGTTCATAACTATATGTATATATATATATATATGTATATATATATTCTAGAAAAAAACATATTTCAATGAACCAAAAATAGGACCAACATACAGAAAAAAAAATTTCTAGGATTCGATTGAATCCCAAAAAAATAAAAGCCAATAAAAGAACAAAACTATTCCTTGAGTTCAGATGAACTATCCATATGAACCTTGAGTCGACCCAAAGCAAAAACTATCCTCTAAATTCAGACATACAGGACTCAAAAAAGAAATGAGAAAATTTCAAAAGACGTAGAAAACTGCACCGCTAGCAATCCATTTTCAAGCGCTTCCTAAAATAGCAAAGGATCCAAAAATGAATGCTGAGACGAAAAGCTAAGAAAGAGTCTATCTCAAATGGACGAGTGAGGAGCAGTCAAGACCAGGTGAGCCTCCAAGCACCGACCAAATTACTAAGCCAAGAGCAAAACCGGTTAGGATCAAAACTTTACGAATCAAAGAGTCAAACCATTCTACAAACATGTTAATCATATCTTTGGTTTAGGGACACTAGCTTTATAAGTACACCAATAGCTAAGGAAAAAATATAACTTTAGAAGGATTAGTGAGATTAAAAAAGCAAAGAAGAAGAAGATAAAATGCTATAGCTGTCATTAGCAACCAAGGCAAACTTCCAACCAGGATGTGACTCAATGGCAAATGAGCCATCCTGACAATGAAAACGGAGAGAGCACTGATATTGTACCTAAAAAAATATGACTGCAAGAAAGAAGGCTAAGCACAACCGACCAACTGCCGAACTAGGCTCTTTTGTAATACCAAACCCAATGCAAAGAGAACAAAACTATCAGAATCTCAAACGACATCCAAGGAATAAATAATCCCAATATGCCCTTCCAAAAACCATAATTTGACCACATCAACCAACCAAGAACTCCAATGGATTGCTCAATCCAACCTAAGACAGATCTAAGAAGAACGCAACACAACTGCAAGGTCTGCCAACCAGACACAAACGGAAACTCAATAAAAAAAACACATTACTTCCAAATAGTCAGGGATAGCTTAGAGCGGTTGCAATAAACCTCAGTTGATATTGCCTTTCAAACTCTGACAAAGCACCAGATCAAGAAAAAAAACCAGGCCAAAACCGATTCTAAATCACCTGCTTTTCAAAAGAATAAACAAAACTGAGATCTCGTCCACCAAAAGAAACAAAATTCTCGCTCTAAATGAATAATAAAACTCAACCAGCAGATCTGTCTAAGAGATCAAAAATCAAATAGCCAACAACAACCTTGGACCCTCTCTGGTTGAAAAACACAGAGCAACCAGATTGAAAATGAATAAAATAGAAGCATGAAAAAATGAAACCAAATATAAACCAAATGGCCAAAAGAATTGATGATCACGTAGATTGGTAGAAGAAATACCACTACAGGTATTCTGCCATCCAAAAACTAAATAAAAGCTCCTTCCAAACCTCCTCCAAAAGAAAAACAAATGGACTAGCAACAAACTTAGAGAGGTAAAACTGAATGTCCCAACTACCAGACTGAGCAACTGCCAAACAAATCAAATATTATGGATCCACCAGATATTAATCTTGAAACAATTAAACCAATAGTTGTAAAAATTTAAAAGAATCCTTTTGTTAATTTTAATAAGCTCCATACAGTCAAACCAAACCTCTTTCGAGCCTACTAAAATAATATAGTTGTCAAAACCACCTTTCCACAAAAAGAACCAACTCACCAGCCAAGGGATTAACCAAAGTCTTAAACCTTCTGCCAGAAGACCTTCCGGCTAGGGAATAAGACACTTAAGCCACTTGAAATCTGATATCCAATCAATTTTAGATATCAAGATTTCTCTAGAATGACTTTTGAAAAGATGAAAATGCAACAATAAGCACTCACCTTTATACGAGAGCAATCTATTCACATTTGAATTGCTCTTAGAGATATTGTTAGAATGCTTGAAAAAAAATGGGATGTTTGACTTAGCCGTAAAACAACCAGCCAAAATAGCCAATTTCATAACTTTTCAGCATAAAAAATTGATTTAGAGGTAGAAATGAAGTAGTTCTTCCACTTTACCGAAATTCTGGAAGCTCAGATTTGCTAACAAACTTGACAAGCAAGGATAAACCCAAATTCACCTCCTTTTTTTTCCAAACTGATAAAACCTCTTCAATCGATAAAAAAGAAGAAGAAATGATCTGCCAAATGTGTTCAAGGCCTTTCCAAACTTTTCTTGCATATGAACAATAGAGAAAGAGGTGAGAAAGGGATTCCCTTATCTTACAAAAAGCACACTTCGAAGTAAGATGAAACCTCTCTTCCTTAGAATATCATCAATAGACAAATACTCTTTAAGTAATCTCCAAACAAAGAATGATAAAGCTGTAGTAGGATGTTTAAACCAAGAACGAGAATTATTAGGACTGTTAAAACCTAGAGCATTTCTATCCATGATCAGGAAAGGTTTAGTCCTCTTACCAACTGCCACCTTCATCACATCTTCACCTAGAGAAATAGCAATCCCGCAAATTTTACAAATGATATCCCTATTTAAACCAATCGACATCAATTTAAGCGTATTCCACTTACACACACACATCATATATATATATATATATATATATATATATTTATATATTTATATATATATATATAGACACACACACACATAAACACACACATATAGAGATTAGTGTGTTTGCTTATATATATATAGATATATATACAGTTGTGAGTATGTATACTCAACACACACACACACACCCATTTGTACACACACACCCATTTGTACACACACTCATACATACTAATCTCTATATGTGTGTGCTTGTGTGTGTCTTTATTTATATACAGTTGTGAGTATGTATACCAAATGCATAGACACACACACACATACACATGCACACACTCATATATACTAATATCTATGTGTGTGTCTATATATTTATATATATCTGTGTATATAAATATATACAATTTGTATCTTTATAAACACACAATATACATACTCACATGCATACACTGTATATAGATATATTAGTATATACGAGTGTGTTTGTTTATATATAGACACACATTTGTATGTCACTCACACACACACATGCACTCATAGAGATTAATATATACATGTATATAACACATATGTGAGTATGTATATATGGGTTTATATATAAGCACACATGTATATATGTATGTCTATATATACATACGCACACACACACACACTCATACATACTCATATATACCCAAACACACATATATGTGAGTGTGCGTGTGTGTGTGTGCACACACACACGCACACACACAAACACACACACACAAACCCACAAACATATACACACACCAACACACACATACCCAACTCTCTATATGTTTATTAATTCATTTATACACACACACACAATTACACATACATAAAGATTAGTATATATGAGTGTGTGTGTGTGTGAGTATGTATTCCCAACACACACACACACAAACACATAAGTAAATATATATATATATATATATATATATATATATGTATACTTATCTTTATGTGTGTTTATACCCAATACACACACACACAACTATGTATATGCACACAAAGTATGCATGCCCATTAGTATATATGAGTATGTGTGTGTATAAGTATGTTTGTTCATGTGTCCATGTGTGAGAGTTTGTGTGTGTGTGTGTGTGTGTGTGAGTGTGTGTGAGTGTGTGTGTGTGTGTTGTGTGTATACCCATCACACATATAAATATATAGACACATACACTCATACACACACACACACACTCATACATAGATATATAGACACACACATAGAACACTCACACACACACTCATATATACTAATGAGTATACATACTTTGTGTGTGTATACATAATTGTGTGTGTTTGTGCGTGTTCACACTCACACACTCATATATACTAATCTCTATGTGTGTATGTGTTGGGCATACATAGTCAAAATTATATATAATGTGTTGGAGACACACACACACACATAAAGATTAGTATATATGAGTGTGTATTTGTGTGTGTGTATACATACTCACAACCATATATATATATATATATATACATATAGACACTCACACAAATTTATAAAAATATATATATATATATGTATATATATGGATATGTATACATGTGTGTGTGGATATACATAGAGATAAGTATATATGAGCACACACACACACACACCTAGATATATATATATATATATTTTTAAACTATACTTTTATTTTGATTAAAACCTAAAACTTACAGTTACAAGAAATAGAAGTGGGAGGCGCATCAACTGACCAAACAACCTACCAAAAATACAGGACTCAGGGTATAGCCTAAAAAGTCCTGAAAAGATCAAAAAATAACCGTAAATACCCACAACATAACAACCCTCATCACCCACAAAAGAAACCAATGGGAAATATACATCGGAAGCATCGGTGGCAGGGATCCTTGACTAGCTTTGAGCATCATATCAATTTCCACGTACAAAATGACAGAAACCCAGAAGAATTCATCAATGCCAAAAAGTAGAGGATCGATCTGGTAGACGAAGCATAACTAGCAGAACGAGTGCAGAAGATAAACTAGGCAAGCATACAACCCGGTTAACCAAAGTTTACGAAAGAAGAGATGGATCACCCAACCTACTAGCACTGCTTCCAGAAGGAAACAACTGAGCAAAGCACCTATATAACCGCTCGGCTCTCCATGATAGAGGAGCAGAGGGATCACAGGAGGAACCCCGGTCGAGAATACCAGATGAAACTCCCATCCAACAAAACTAGAAACCTAGACATTTAAAGCTCGGGAGAGGATGAACCTCCGTCAATTGAAGTCACATAAGATAATGCAATGGGACAAGCAATTAGTACTCCCTGACAGAGCAAATAACCCAAAACCTGAGAAAAGACCCACCGCTCCCGTCGAGACTGACAAAAGCCAGAATAAATCCAAAAAAAACAAATTGAAATACAACCCCACAAACATACAAGAGTAATGCCAGCAAAATGGTTGCAGCACAAAGGCTGCCCTCTAGTAATGTTAGATAGAGCAAAGGCTTGAACACATCAAGAAAGACAAAGCAGCAGCCATGCCTTCCCAATGATCTAGCCTGATCAACAAAACTAGTTAACAAGACAACAATGACTAAACAATCTCTACAGGAGGATAAAAGTAACACCTCCCACCCATTCAAGCAAAAGGAATCACCGCCATTGAGCCCACCAAAAATTCAACCCATAGGATCCCAACCAAAAACAATACCAGTGTGACAATAGACCCCAATGCTTAATCATAAGCTTTTTGCACCAGCTCAAATTGTCTAGAGCACCAACAAAAAAAATATTGGATAAGTCTCCACCATTCCACAGAATAATCTAGATGGTAATCTAAGGAATCCACCACAGCCTAATCCCATCCACTAGCAAGGGTGGAAACTAGGAGAAAATAAGAGAAAAGGAAGTGTAGCTTTCTACCAACTCAACTTTTGATATCGAAACTTTTCCAAGCCTAGTACTGAGCAAATGAAAGACTAGAGAGCAATGTGGCCTCATGCTCGACATAGAGGGCAAAGGGATCCAACAGCTCAAGGAAAAAGAAGCAGAATCTTCAAACATAATAGGTATCTAAGAGTTAATAGGAAAAAAATCGGTTGCAATCGCCAATTTGATAAATTTCTCAATGTAAAAAGAAGATCTGGCCGTATTAATATAATAATTCCTCCATTTAATAGCAATTCTAGCTGCCCAGATTTGCTAGCAGATTTGGCATGTGATGGTGAACCCAAACTTACCCCCAGACACTCTCCATTGAGACAATGTTGCCTCCACAGATGAGAAGGAATTCACATCCAAGTGGAACACAGTTGAGTACCTCAACCAAATAGACTTTGCGTACGGACAGGGAAAAAAGAGATGAGCTATAGATTCCCCAGAACTGCAAAAAACACACTTTGAGGCCAACTGAACCCCTTGACTCTTAAGAACATCATTCGTGGATAGATAATGCTTTAAAAGCCGCCAGACAAAGAAAGATAAGGCAATGGTGGGAAGTTTAAACCATAAAATCAAAACACTGGGCAGGGAATTAACCAGTAACTTCTGTGCCAAATTTAAACAATTTTTTGCATTTTTCCCCACTGCAATCTTCATTACCTCATCTCTAGATCCTAGAAGTAAATCACAGATTTCTTGAATAATCTCTCTATTTAAGCCTACTGATTCCAGCTTTAAAAGATCCCACTTACTGTTAAACCAAAAATTCGAGATGGGAACTAGGGCTGCACCCACAATTGGGCTTAAAGAGTGAAGGGGTCCCTTTTTTAACCAAGAATCATACCAGAAAGAGATTTTCCCAATTGAAAACTCCCACAAAATGCAACTTTTAGTAGCTCCCCTGAAAAGCAATAACCTTTGCCAAATAACAGACTCATTTTGCTTCAAACCCCTCATGCTAACATGGCTATTCTAACCATATTTCAATGACATATAAATCGCCTTGCCTAAGCCTCCACCAATATTTAATACAAAAAGTTGAGTTGTACTATCAAAAGGAAGAAAACGTAAGCCCCATGCTTCTTTGGGATAGCAAGTGACTCCCACGAAGCCCAGTGAATTGTTTTCTGTCTCCATAGTTTCCCCACAAGAAACCATTACAAAGTTTATTCGCATGATCGATGAACTTTGTCGGTGGTCTAAGTACCGCTAAAAAATGGTTTGGAATAGAATTAATCACCGATTGTAAAAGAATAGTCCATCCCCCAAAGGAAAAACACTTCGAGGACCACCTGTTGATTTTCCCAGCCATAGCATCCAGCACACATTGGAATTGGGACCAAGAAGCATACCCTTTAGCCAGAGGAAGGCCCAAATAAGAGATTGGGAGAAAAGCCCTAGATAAACCTGACAAATTTACAAGGGTAGAACTCCCATTACTAGTAACCTGCTTCCAAAAAATGACATTTGATTTACCCATATTAACTTTCATGCCTGAGATAGCCCTCATATGCTCTAAAATCTTTAGAATGCTGTTAAAGGCTTTGATAGAAGCTTTACAAAAAATTAGAGTGTCATCCGCAAATGAGAGATGGGATATGATTAGTTTACCAGGGTTGTCAAAGTTGATCCCCTTAACCACATGAGTCGAGTGAGATAACAATTTGGAGAAGTAGTCATTGGCCAAGATGAAGAGAGCAGGAGAAAGGGGGTCCCCTTGCCTTAGACCCCTGGAAGATTTAAAAAAGCTTAAAATGGAACCATTCAACAACACAGAGAACTAGATATTTGAAATAGTTTTATTAATGAACTGAATGAAAAGGTTTGAGAAACCAAACTTCCAGAGGATGGAGAAAAGGAATCTCCATTCCAACCTATCATAAGCCTTCATAATATCCAACTTGATAATTGCATTACCACCAAAACACCTCTTATCAATATCATGGACCAGCTCTTTGGCTAACCGAAAATTATCCAATAAGAGCCTCCCCTTAGCAAAGGCATTTTGATTAAGAGAGATGAGCCTAGTAAAGATGGAACACAATCTATTAGACATGATTTTAGTGCAAATCTTGTTGAAAACATTACAGAGGCTGATGGGCCTGACACACACTCACACACTCATATATACTAATCTCTATGTGGTGTTTGTTATAAACACATACACACACATATAGAGATTTGCATATACACGTGAGGGTGTGTATGTGTGTCTATAGTATATATATATGTGTGTGTGATAATCATATATACTAATCTCTATGTATATATATATATATATATATAGTAATATTATCATGTGTCTATATCTATATATTTATAGAACTCACACATATGTATGAGTATGTATACCCAACACACACACATGTATACGCACACACATGTATACACACACACATGTATATAGAGATTAGTATATATGAGTGTGTGTGTGTGTGTGTATATGTGTGTATACCCAACACACACACACACGCACTCATATTTATTGAGATTAGCATATATGGGTGTGCTTATACACAAAAACTCATATATACTTTTCTCTATGTGTGTGTGTGTGTGTGTGACTATATAATTATATACGGTTGTGAGTATGAATACCCACACACACGTATGTGTTATATTGGCAAACACACACACATAGAGAACTCACACACATCCATATATATATATATATATATATGTATATATATATATATATATATATATATATATATATATATATATATATATATTTGTGTGTGTGTGTGTGTGTGTATGATATATTTATAGTGCTGGGAAACACACACACACACATAGAGAGATTAGTATACATGAGTTTGTTTGTGTGTGCATATAGTATGTATCTATGTGTGTGACAACCATATATACTAATCTCTATGTATTTTTTTTATACTAATCTCAATGTATATATATATACATATGTATATATATATATATATATATATATATATACTATGTATACTATGTGTCAATATCTATATATTTATATAACACACACACACATATATATCAGTATATACACCCAACACACACACACACATGTATACAACACACTCATATATATAGACACACACACACACACACGTATGTAGAAATTAGTTTGTATGAGTGTGTGTGTGTGTTGAGCTTACAGACTAACAATCGTATATAAATATATATATATACACACACACACACATGTATATATACTCAACACACAGACACACACGCACACTCACTCACAAACATACACACATAGAGATTAGTATATATAGGGTATACATACTCACAATGTATATATTTAATATATAGAGATGAGTATATATGAGTGTGTATACTGAAACCCACACACACACTTATATATACACACATATAGAGATTAGTATATAAACATATACACATGGAGATAAGTATATATTTGTACTCATAACTATTTATAAATATATAGACACACACACACACACTCATATATACTAATCAATATGTGTGTGTTTATATAAATATATACAATTATGAATATGTCCACCCATCTCTATATGTGTGTGTGTCTATGAGTATGTATTACGTATATTTCTATGTGTGTGTGTGAGTGTGTGTGTGTGTAAACTCATATAAACTTATCTCCATGTAGACACACACACACACACAATACACACACATGCACATGTGTTTGTGCATGTGATACATATATATACCTAACACACACACGCACATAAATATACACATAAAGATTAGTATACACACACACACACACTCATATATACTAATCTCTTTAACTGTGTGTGTTTGTGTGTGTGTGTGTGTATCTACGGTTGTGAGTATGTGTATATGTGTGCGTGTGTGTGTGTGTGTGCCAACCATATATAATTATATAGACATATATGAGTGTGTGTGTGTGCCAACTGTATATAAATATATATACCTATATGATTGTGTGTGTATGTGTGTGTGTGTGTGTGCACACACACAAACACACAAACAAAAACACATACGCATTTAGATAAGTATATATGAGTGTGTGGCACTCATGTACACACAGATAGAGATGGGTATACATACTCACAATCATATAACATATATGTATATATATATATATATACATACACACACACATACTAAGTATGTGTGAATATGTATACCCACATATAGATATACACACACACACATACACACACACACACATGGAGATTAGTATATATGAGTATATAATAATATACTTAACACACACTCACACACACACGCACACATGGACATAAGTATATATGAGTGCACATATGTATAGTAATCTTTGTGTGTGCGCTTGTGTGTGTGTGCATTGGGTATATATACTCACGCACACACACACACATATATTTTTCTATATAGATACAAATATATATATATCTATACCCAACACACACATATGTATACCCAATGCACACACACACAAGCACACACACATAAAGATTAATCCACATGTGTGTGTGTGTATGTGTGTGTGCGTGTGTGTATACTAATACTTATGTCTATATGTGTGTTTGTGTGGGGGGGTATAACACATATATACACACACGCGCGCGCGCACACACACACACACATCCATATATATATATTTATATATCAACACACACACATACACACACACTCATATACACTAACCTTTATGTGTGTTGGGTATACATACTCACAGTCATATAAATATCTATGTGTGTTTGTGTGTGTGTTACTTATATATATGCACATGGAGAAAGGTATATATGTGTGTTTGTGTGAGTGTGTATACCAAAACCCACACACACACTTATATATACACACATATAGAGATTAATATATAAGAATACACACATGGAGATAAGTATATATGAGCATGTGTGTGTACTCACAACCATATATAAATATATAGACACACAAACACACACACACACACACACTCATATATACTAATCAATGTGTTTGTGTTTGTGTGTGTGTCTATATAAATATATACAATTATGAATATGTATACCCATCTCTATGTGTGTGTGTATCTTTGAGTATGTATTACATAAATATATGTGTGTGTGTACACTCATATATACTTATCTCCATGAAGAGACACACACACACGCACATGTGTTTGTGTGTGTGATACATATATATACCCAATACACACACACACATATAAATATACACATAGAGATTAGTATATATACACACACACACACTCAAATATACTAATCTCTTTAAGTGTGTGTGTTTGTGTGTATGTGTGTATCTATGGTTGTGAGTATGTTTATGTGTGTGTGTGTGCCAACCGTATGTAAATATATAGACATATATGAGTGTGTGTGTGTGTGTGCCAACTGTATATAAATATATAGACATATATGAGTGTGTGTGTATATATGTGTGTGTTTGTGTGCACACATACAAACACACACACACAAACAAATACACATAGAGATAAGTATATATGAGTGTGTGGCACACACATATATATGTGTTTAGTGTGTGTGTGATAACACATACTTATGTGTTGTGATAGCATATATGTGTTTGTGTGTGTGACACACACATATAGAGATTAGTATATAATATATACGTGTTATATACTAATCTCTAGTATGTGTGTGTCGCACACACAAACTCATATATACAGACATAGATACGTACACACACACACCACTCACATATGGAGATTAGTATATGTGTGTGTGTGTTGGGTATGAGTTTGTGTGTATTCTATTGTGCATACTAACAACCGTATTTATGTAAGACACACATATAGCAAACATACATGAGTGTGTGTGTGTGTGTGTTGGCAATACATACATACATATTTATATCTATGTGTGTGTGTGTTTGTGTTTGTTGTGAGTGTGTATATACATACTCACAACTGTATTTATGTATAGACACACACATACACACCCACACACACACTTATATAGTGTGACACACACACACACTCATATATACTTATATCTATAGAGATGACTATGTATATATACTCACAACATATATAAGGGTGTGTTGTGAATATGTACACCCTATATAAGTGTTTGTGTGTGTGTGTGTATGTGTGTATGCGTGTTTGCGTGTATGTGTGTGTGTGTCTCACACACACACACTCTATATATTCTTAAATACATACGCACACACACACACACACACACACACACATAAACACACACACATAGAAATTAGTATATATGAGTGTGTGTGTTATATATATACACCCACAACACACTTACACACTCTACACATATACACACACTCATATATACACCATATATATATATAGACACATACACACACATTCATATAGATTAGTATATATACATATATATATATATATATATATATATATATATATATATATATATTTACATGCACTCAGACACACACACTTAAACATCTCGAGTTTTTCCAGAGCCTCTCATAGAGATTAGTATATATATATATATATATCTATAATTATCTATTGAAGCTTGGCCATTCTAAACCTCTTGAGGTTTTCCAGAGCCTCTCTGCCAATTTCTTATTTGGGTCTTTCGCTGTCTAGGGGAAGGGACTCGGTCTAAAATTTCTTTTTTATTATCCAAAAGATTATGAATAAATTGAATGGTTGGGCCAAAAAATGTCTCTCTAGTGGGGGCTGCCTGGTCCTGCTGCAAACTATGATTAACTCGCCACCGAATTATTGTCTAGCTGTTCTAAAGCCTTCCCTTAAAATTGCCAATAGTTTTGACACCATTTACAATGGGTTTCTTTGGGGTGATTATGCGGAGAGATCAGCCACGAGGTGGGCGGGGCGGAAGAAGCTGGCGATTCCCAAGTCGGCGGGTGGCTTGCATTTTTCTTCTCTTTTATCATTCATAAAGCTTATTGTATTAAGTTTTGGTGGAGGTTACGCTCGGGGGAAGGTCTTTGGGCCACCTTCATGCTTGCAAAGTATGGTCTTTCATCCAATATTTTGGTCCGGGGTGTGAGGCAAAATGACTCGGTAATTTGGAAAAATCTCTTAAATATTCTCCTGATTGCGGAAAGTTGTATTTCTTGGTCCATTTCGGATGGCAGCTGTTCCTTTTGGTTTGATAGGTGGCTTTTGAGGGTCCACTTTGTAACTTAGCAAATGATTGTGGCTCTTCTACTGCAAGGGTTTCAGATTTTTGGTCCTCAGGGGGCTGGGATGCTGTCAAGCTTTCTGCTGTTGTGTCGGACCTAGGGTTGATTCAAAGAATTTGTAGAATCCCAAGTGGAGAGGAGAGGGATTCAATGTTGTTTTCATTGGGAAATTTGTCAAAGCCGAATCTTAAGTTAGCAAAAAAAGCCTTAAGTCCTCCTCTTCCCCGTAGCTAGGGTTGGTTTAGGCTCCCCATGGTGGCCCTCTCTTTTTTCATCTAGTGTATCTTTAGGGATTTTATTCCGACTGATGAGGTGCTCAAGGCTCGAGGGGTGGCCAGACCCTCTAAATGTGTTTTCTACTGTGAAGAGGAATCTTTGAATCATCATTTTTTGAAATGCGTTTTTGCAAAAAAGCTTTGGATTCATTATTCGCTTTTGTGGGTTTTTTTCCCCGGGGTCGGCTCAGTCAGTTTCGGCCTTCTTGTTAAATTGTTTTAAGACGGAGAGGTGCTGGGGCTTTACCCTGGCTTGTCAGATTTGTTGGCATATTTGGGGGGCTCGTAACTTGAAAAAATGGGGGAATTGTACTCCTTCGAGAGTTTGTTCTGGATTTATTATTGATTATTATATGCACTATGCTTTTAAGTGTGGTTTTTGCAAGAAGGATCTTAAGTTTCCTTGTTATTTTTTAGAGATGCATCCGGGGGGCAGTTGTTCTCTGCTGAGGCCCAAGTGGTTTTTCTCTTCTATTTTTATGCTGTTAGAGTCCTCCGCTTCGCTAGATTTGGTTTTCAGCAATTTTTATTGGGTGATTAGGGCCACCGGGTCAGGTTCTCTGGCTGCTCTCAGGCGGCTTTGCCCAAGGGGGTTGAGATTCAAAATTTGGCTAATCCTGTGGGTGGTGATTTGGGTGTTATCTAAGTCCAGCAATTTAATGTTCAGTGATATGGTCTTGGTGGGGATGAAGAGCCAAATTGTCAAGGGTAAGAAGATTTTGAAAGAGGATGAGGAGTCTACTTTTTACTTTTATCGCTTCTGGGTTAAGCGCTTAAATTTTTCCTATTGGTGGCTCACGATGTGAGGTTGCTTAGTGCTGTTCTTTTTGTGCCTACTGTTGGGGGTTCAGGCCTTTTCAGGTTTTATTATTTTAGTTAAAGGCAGAATAGGTAAATTAGTGGTTAGATCTTTTAGGGGGGGGGGTCTTATCCCCTACTCCTTTTGGGACAGGAGGGGTCCCGCCCTATCGCTTCTTCTGCGGTTGCCTCGGACGGCTAGTTTTGATGGTTGCTCATCCTATCAAGGGTAAGAAGATTTTGAAAGAGGATGAGGAGTCTATTTTTTACTTTTATCGCTTCTGGGTTAAGCGCTTAAATTTTTCCTATTGGTGGCTCACGATGTGAGGTTGCTTAGTGCTGTTCTTTTTGTGCCTACTGTTGGGGGTTCAGGCCTTTTCAGGTTTTATTATTTTAGTTAAAGGCAGAATAGGTAAATTAGTGGTTAGATCTTTTAGGGGGGGGGGGGGGTCTTATCCCCTACTCCTTTTGGGACAGGAGGGGTCCCGCCCTATCGCTTCTTCTGCGGTTGCCTCGGACGGCTAGTTTTGATGGTTGCTCATCCTGTCAAGGGTAAGAAGATTTTGAAAGAGGATGAGGAGTCTATTTTTTACTTTTATCGCTTCTGGGTTAAGCGCTTAAATTTTTCCTATTGGTGGCTCACGATGTGAGGTTGCTTAGTGCTGTTCTTTTTGTGCCTACTGTTGGGGGCTCAGGCCTTTTCAGGTTTTATTATTTTAGTTAAAGGCAGAATAGGTAAATTAGTGGTTAGATCTTTTAGGGGGGGGGGGGGTCTTATCCCCTACTCCTTTTGGGACAGGAGGGGTCCCGCCCTATCGCTTCTTCTGCGGTTGCCTCGGACGGCTAGTTTTGATGGTTGCTCATCCTGTCTTTTATGGTTGGCACCTCATTTTTTTTTGGCAGAAGTCCTTTTGTTTCCTTTTGGAGGCAAGCCGCACGGATGTAGGTTGGTAGTGCCTTCGGTATATCTGCTCCTGTTCTATCCGTGCGGCTCTGCGTCTGCGCCCAAGTCGATCCCGTGGTGCTCCTGGGCTGGTGGTCGTCCCGTTGGGTCCCGTCTTTGCCTAAGCCAAGTTGTTCGCTGACTCTGTTCTTCAAGAGGTTTCGTTTTTGGTTGGCTTTGTTCCTTTTTGCTTGGGCCTTTCATAATCTGGCGGTTGCTTGCGAGGAGGCAAAGATCTCAATCCTTCTTTTTGGTATGCAGGAGGTTTTTTGGCTTTGTGCTACCATGTATTTTGAATTTTGCAGGTGTCTCATCGCTTTCTTCGTCGATCACCCGGCTGCTGGTCGTGGTTTTGCTCAGTCCCTGCTCTTCTCCTTCGGCATGTAGTTTTTGCTCTGGTTGCTGACCGTTTTCGTTGAGGTGTTTTTCATGCAATTTTAGGCGCTGCCACTGGCGCTAGCGGGGCTGCATGGGCTGCATGAGTCGATAGTTTTGTTGTTTCTTTTGTTTTTTTTGTCTCTTTTGGGTTTTGTTTTTGCTTTTGGTTGTTTTGGTGAATGTCAGTGGTGCTGTTCAATGTTCCCCGGTACTGTAAAGTCCTTTATTTTGTGAATTTTGTGAAATGAAATACTAGGCCGAGATAGCATTTTGCAAGAAAAAAAAAAATAAAAAAAATAATATATATATATATATATCTGCATACATGCACACAGACACACAGACACACTAACAACCGTATAAACATATATATATGTGTGTGTGTGTGTGTGACGCAAACATATATAGGCCGAGATTAATATATATGTTTGTGTTATATTTGTGTATAGATATTCATATACATGCACACATACGTGTTATATATAAATAAATATAAGTAAATATATATATTTATGTGTGTGTGTTAGATATATATATACTCAAAATCATATATATATATTGACAGACACATACACACACACACTCATATATACTTATCTCTATGTGTCTATATATTTATATTAATCTCTATGTGTATGTCTATATATTTTATATAGAGGCGAGTATACAGACACACACGCTTATATGTCTATACCCAACAGACACATGCACAATAGTATATATATATATATATATATATATATATATATATATATATATATATATATATATATATATATATATATATATAGACACACTCATATATGAATCTTTATATGTGTGTGTGAGTATGTATACCCAATATACACACACACATATATATATATATATACCCAACACACACACATACACACACACACATACATATATATATATACATATATATATATATATATATATATATATATATATATATATATTTACTTACTTATACATCTATCCCCAAACACACACACACATACACACACATACATACACACACACATATATATATATATATATATATATGTATAACCAACATAGACACATGCACATACACTCATATATACTAATTTTTATGTGTGCGTGTGTGAGCATGTATATATATATACGCACACATAGACACACCCACACAGATAAACAACATGCACACTCACATATTCATGTATATTTATATATGATTGTGAATATGTATACCTAATACACACACATAGAGATTAGTATATATGACAAGCACACGCAAGAAAAAAAGAATTAATAAAAAAAAAAATATCTATATATATATATATATATATATATATATATATATCCGCATACATGCACACACACACACACACACACAACTGTATAAAGATATATTTAAGTGTGTGTGTGTGTGTGTCACACTCACACAAACATAAAGATTACTATATATATACATTTTTTTTTTGGTAATATGTCATCTCGGCTTTCTATTTCATTTAACCGGAAAAGATTTACAAACTAATACACAATCGGGATTTGATTACAAAAAATACGTTAAAATCCCGTAACGAAAACCAAAAAATTAGCAACAAAAAGGATGAAACTGATTATATTAGTTGGCCAAAAAGGAACTGATTCAAACTAGACACTGGTCTATGAAAATAGTCAGAAAAATGGAAAAAGCTCGTAGAAGAACACTATGAGGATCCACATCAAAAACCAAAAACCAAAGGATAGGCGGAGGAAGGTCCAATGAAGGGTTGAGCAACGAATGTGCCCGACGGAACAAAAGAGTTTCCATAGAAGCACCGATGCAGCTCTTTAATAGGGAAGTCACCACTTGGGAGAACCTATAACCCGGATCAAAGAGGTGAAGTTTTCGGATGAATAAGAAAGTTACATAATCAAACATAGGATAAAATGAGAATGAATGTGCCCGGGGAACAAATAAAATTTGCAGTTTCTTCTTTTGACAAAGAGGAGAGCGAGCACTTGAGGAAAATTCAGGTAATGTTCATACCAGGAAAAGCTAGCAGAGAACCACAGTCGTCATATCATGAAGGAGAGAAGAAGAACGATGAGATAAAGGTAAGAAGTATAATATAGTACAAGGGGCTGAAGTACGATAGTAGGATTCTGTGTAGGCTCCTCGTACGAGGTAGCTCAAGTACAGAAACCAACTCAATAAAAAATAATAAAGGTGGGTTAGTCACGAGCCTCAGAGATTTACATCAGTCAAATTAAATAGCAAAAGGAAGCTTCCTTAGGGCCTGAGAACTGGAGCCACTAGAACTCAGCTTTAAAATCATTTATCCAAAATGAATATAACTCAGAGATTAAATTTGCTTTCATTAGGTACTTCTTCTTATAGTGCTGGATAATATGCACCGAACCAATCAAAAAGGATTGGATATTAAGGCCTCCCCTCCATTGGAAGAGCCAGATAACCAACCAAGGGATCATCCACACCTTAAAACCTTTTGCAACAGGAAAATTCAACCAAGAAAATGGAATCCAACTTGAGTTAAGTCTCAGACAATAGACAATTTGAGAAATTAAGATCTTTCTAGCAACTGAACTATCCAAAAAGATAAGGATAGAGCAACTAAATTATTTATCATCAAATTTAGACCTTCCTATTGAGCTTAAGCTATAACCCGAAGAGTCTTTAAAAGGGTAAGGGTTGATGGTTTTAGGTCCAAAAAAATCAGAAGCAATAGAAAGTCTCATAAAGTTTTCTATATAAGAAATAGATTTAGTAGCAGAAATGAAAGATCTTCTCCATTTAGACAAGTTTCTTGTGAACCAAATTTGCCATAGAATTTGACAAGCAAGAGTAAATCCAAAGGAAAATTCCAACGAAATAGAAGCATTCTGAGCTGAGGGACTCTGATGAAAGAAGTCGACTTCCACCAAGCCTCAAAAAAACACCAAATTTTGTTCGCATATTTGCAACTCAAAAAGATATGGTGGATCGATTCCACATTCCTACAGAAAACACATTTAGAGGCAAGTTGAATACCCCTATAATTCATAACATCATCTGTAGAAATGAACCCTCTCAAAATTCTCCAAATAAAAAAAGGATAAAGTTGTAGTTGGAAGTTTAAACTAATAGGGTAAAGCAATTGGGGTGGGGGATGAAGAGCTTTCCTAGCTAATTTTAAATAGTTCTTTTTACTATTACCAACTAAGATGCACAAAGCCTCCTCCCCAAGCACGACTGGAATCACATAGATAGAATCAATCAAACTTCCATCCAACACAATAGAATGAAATTTATCCACATCCCATTGACCCTCTGTCCAGAAATCAGCTATGCCAGCAGAATGATTACCAAGAACAAAAAAAAGAGAATAAAGAGGACCCTTGGTGCACCAATTATCGTATCAAGAAGAAATATTTTCATTAGAGACTTTCCAAGAAATATAATTTTCAACAACTACTCTCCATTTTACTAAATGCTTCCACACAACTGAATCATTTTGGTTAACTCCTCTAACCACAATGTGATCAGAGCACCCATTTTTTTGTTCATGTATACAGTCCATAAGCCTTCTCCTCTTCTTAGCCTCCACTAGTGTTTATTACTAAAGGCAGCATAAGTGGAATTCATGGATAAGAAACCAAGGCCCCCAGCCCTTTTTGGACAAGCTAGCTTATTCCAACTAGACTAATGAACCTATTTTCTTCCACCATAGTCGCCCCACAGGAAACCATTGCATAACTTGTTAACAGAATTGACAAAATTAGCAGGGGGTGTAAGAACTACCAAAAAATGATTATGCATTGAGTTAATAACAGATTAAAGTAGGACTAGCCTACCACCAATAGACAGACACTTTAGAGCCCACCCATTATATTTAACAGAGATAGAAAATAAGATCTGATTAAAATGTGAAGATGAGGCAATTCCTTTCAACAGAGGGAAACCCAAATACTGAATGGGTAACGATGCACATGAGAGCCCAGAAAGATGCAACAAACAAGAAATTTTGTCACCAGCAATAGTTTTACCAAAAACTACACTTGACTTGCTCATATTGACCTTCATACCAGAAATTTCTTCCATGTGCTTCAAAATATCTAGAATTCGTATTAACAGCTCTAATACTTGCCTTACAAAAAACAAGGGTATTTTCTGCAAAGGATAAATGGGAAATCAAAGTTTTACCAGAATTATGGAAATTGATACTCTATTTCTTAAGAAAAGTATGAGAAAGCAGTCTTGAGAAATACTCATTAGCAATGATGAAGAAGGTAGAAGACAAGGGATCCCCTTGACGGAGACCACTTGAGGACTTAAAAAAACAAAAGCTAGCACCATTCATGAGCACAGAGAACCATACATTAGAAATGTATTTATATATAAACTGGATAAAGGAATTCAAAAAACCAAACTTCCTCAAGATAGAAAATAGAAAAGACTACTCGATTCTGCCATAAGCTTTCATTACATCTAATTTAATCATAGCATTTCCTCCAAAACATTTTTTATCAATGTCATGAACCAATTCCTCGGCTAAAAGGAAATTATCAAATAACAATCTACCCTTAACAAAAGCATTCTGGTTTGGCGAGATAATGTTAGGAAGAATATAAATATATATGTATAGACACACACACGCACACACACACACACATATATAATAATCTCCCTTTGTGTGTATGTGTGTTAGCATGTATACCCGGCACACTCTTATGTTTTCATATATATATCAGTGTATGTGTGTGTGTGTGCAAACCCAACACATATACACAAACACACTTGGAGATAACTATATATGATTGTGTGTCTATATATATATATATATAATTGTGACACACACACACGTATATGTTATATATTCATATACATGCACACATATGTGATATATACAAATATATATAAGTAAATATTTATATATGTGTTTGTGTGTGTATGTGTTGGGTATACAAACTCACATTCATATATATATACTCAAAACCATATATATATATATATATATATACTGACACACACACACACACATACACAACCCACACACTCATATATACTTATCTCTTTGTGTGTGTATTTGTGTGTGTAGATATATATTTATACTAATCTCTATGTGTATGTCTATATATTTATATATAGAGGTGAGTATATAGATACACACACTTAGTGTCTATACCACACACACACACACACAACCATATATGTATATATATATATTAATATATAGACACACACTCACACACAAAAAAAAAAAATATATATATATATATATATAGATACACACTCATATATACTAATCCTTATATGTGTGTGTATGAGTATGGATACCCAATACACATACACATATATATATATATATATATATATATATATATATACCCAACACACACACGCACACGCACATACACATACAGATATATATATATATATATATATATATATATACCCAATACACACACATATTTATATATGCATACCAAACACACACACACACACATTCAAATCCACTAATCTCTCTATGTGTGTGAGTGTGTGAGCATGTATATATATATAGGCACATGACAGACATATAATACATGTCTGCACTTGCATGCAAGTGTACGTGGACTGGAGTAATAATTTGGAATTTGAGTTCTGAGATTTATCGTCCTCTGGGAATCGGGTGTTTTGTTACTAAAGCAAAACTACATTCAATAATGTTTAAACTTTGTGTATTTTGGTGATTAGGTTCCTAAACAAGCACAATAAGTCTTAGTAGAAAGTAAATATGATAATAGGAGAGGAGAGTTGGGTCTCTCCCACATAAAATATTAGAGACCCATGTAGGATAATTTCTCAAGCATTTCCCTTTTTATTTTTTACTTAGTCTTATGAAATTTAATCAAGTGCACATTGTCCTCCTTAGAGTTTAACTCCAAGATTTACAAGTTCAAATCTCGTGCTTGAAATGAACGCACACTCGGTTCTATTTCAGTACGAAGATCCTCTTAAAATTTTAGATCATTGTTTTTCCTCTCATTTTTGAATTATAGAAATGAGAGTTGTTTCTTTATTTAAGATCTTACAAGCATTGATTCCACAAAGAGCTTCATGGAGGTCATGCGCAGTTTGGATAAGGAGATGAGTAGTTTGGCTCAATGTGCTATGTCACATTACACCTGAGCTCTCAACAAGTTCTCTTCCTCCCATCACGTATGCTGAGCTACGGAACTCACTTAGTGGGTCTTACCTCACATGCATCAACACCTTAGTTGGGCATAAATCAAGATGCACTAGGCTCAAGAACTTCCTCATATAGTTCTAAGCTCCTACGCACTCATGATTCCAGCTCCAAACTAAGAGTGAGCTATGGAGCACAAGACTTTTAAGCCTTCATGTCATTTAGCTCCTTCATCATATGGCCCACATTTATGTCCACAAATAGTCCCTTTTTTATTTCTTTAACAAGTCATTCATTTCATAAATTTTTATTAAAGCTTGAGAAAATTTTCATGCATAACAGTCCCTTACGTGATATATAGGATTAGCCCAACCCTCCCCAAGGGGGGGTTTAGCTCTCTATTACACTTGAGATAAAGAAGAACACATACATGGATAAAGACCCTCTCATGATCAACTAAGAAAAATACAAAGATAAGAGTTAGAGATTACTAGGAACGTTCCTTTGATGGAGTTCTCTGGATTTCTCCTCTTCATGTTCTTGGTCGTTTCTCTTAGGTCCGTAGTGCTGCCTTTCTCCCTTCTTCTCCTTTGCAATTGAAGTTCTTCCACCATTGGAGAGTTCTCCATCTCTTTTATGCAGCCCTCTCCACACTTAAAGGTTTTGTAAGCCTAATTGGGAACCCTTCTAATGAATTGAAGAGCTATATTTATAGGAGGGGTGCACATCCATTTTCAGTCCTTTTGAAATTTAAAAAACTGAATTAAAATTTGTGCCATCATTGCCAAACCAAGTGGAGCTTGAGCTGACAACTTCTTTTCCCTTTTTTATTCTTTTATTTTGTTTCAATTCACCTCCTCTCAATTAAATATCAAGCATCAGGTCTGGAAAAATGGCTGGAAGACAAGATCCAGATTATGGTCAAATCTCAACTGTATTTAATGCTCTGAGAAGATAAGAATTTGGTGCCTGCTGTAGTGCACTGCAGAACGCTAGAGCGTGCTGTAGCAGTCAAGAGATGGTCCTTGGCAATGCGTTGTGGCATTCTGGTTCTTCTCTGTTAATCCACTATAGTGCGTTGTGGCGGCTAAAGGTTATAGGATGCATACGCTATAGCGCACTGCCAAGGTCAAATTTTGATAGTGCATTTACTATAGCGTGCTGTAGTGGTCAGGTTTCGAAAGCCTGTCTACTATAGCGCATTGTGGTGGCTGAAGTTTCAAAGATGCATACCACTATAGTGCACTGCCATGGTGAAATTTCAAAAGCACATCCGCTATAGCGCACTGCAGTGATCAGGTTTCCAAAACCTATCCACGATAGCGCACTGTAGCATCATAATACTCCAGGTCAGTGGTTGCAACCATAACTCTTCCTGATAATGCCTGGACTACTGTGGCGCGCTGCAGTTCGCTGTGGCGCGTGATAGTGGACAATGTCCAAGAGTTTGTAGAAACGCTCAAATTTTTCCAAAAAATTGCAGATCATTATATTTTCCCTGAAATTACACAAAATTTATCAAAGTATGCTGGTTCAAACATGGATTGTTTATAAAAAATCCGTTATATATGAAGTAAATAATGAATTCATCACACCCCAACACTTAGCTTCTTGCTCGTCCTCGAGTAAGCTTATGAATTGATTTTTTATCTAAATATTCAAAATATGAGAGGCTATTTAGGATATCAACTTTATTGTATTTCAAAAACTAGCTTTAATTGGAAAGATTCACCAATGTTTAGTTGCTAAACAATTGTTTAACTTAGGTCATAATCCTTGGTTGCTTGGTTTAGTCTCCAATTTTAAGTTTTGTTATGCTTGGTTGCTTGGTTTAGTCTCCAATTTTAAGTTTTGTTATGCTAACACCTTGTGTTAGAGAAATGCTTGATATTACATACTACTGAGATAGTGATGACTAAGAGTTTATGCCACATATGCTCATTCTTATGAATCACAAAGACACAAGATATTTCTGGAGAGATACTATTTATTATCATAATTCATTTTTTTTTTCTTTTTCTTGGGAAAGATACTTTTCTTCAACCATATTTTTTTCCTTTATTTTTTTCATTTATTGGGAGAGACATTTTTCTTCATCCCAATTTTTTGATCTTTGTGATTATGAAGTCCTATAGGAGCTTAGCACATTCATTAATTAACATTTGGTTCATCACTAGCTTGCTCATCCTTCTTTTTCCCCCACACATAGAACTTTGCATAGTTCTTATTAAATGTTTGGAGACTAGACACAACTTCAGACTATTCCCTTGTCTAGAATTGCTTAGAGCATCCACTTAGTGTGTCATTTGTTGTTTAAGTAAGTTATTGGTTTGAAGATAAAATTCTCTTTTTGGTGTTTTCATAACTTCTCATGCTTTTGTAAATATTTAGATAAAATTCATTTTCTTCTATTTTTTTTCTTTTTTTTTTTTTGTTTAGCTAAAACAATGAAGGTAGGAGAATCCAAATTTACTTTATTAAAATACACAAAGGAAATAAACACAGCAAAAGAAAATAAAAAGTACAACCTATTTATTCTTAATCTTCATCATCCCCCTCTTCTTCTTCCATGTTGTAGGAGTAGGTTCATGGATAGCGGGTGTCCGTAATGGGGTCACTGACAGGCAGTTGTGGTAGCACGGACACATCTGATCCTCCTTGTAAGCTCAAGTCATCGAACATTAATCCTAGAGCTTCGTGGAATTCAGATTGGAATTTGCGTTGCTGGGCAAGTTCTTTTTTGAAGAACCACATGTTGGTAGCCTTAGCTTTGCCTAAATCTATTTGTTGCTCGTAAATCCACTGCAACAATTTGTCAGTGTGGGTACAGCTTGACAAAGCAAACATTTCCCCTTATTTGCCCTTCTTCTTCTTGGCTTGCTTTCACTCACTAGAATGGACGTTCAAATTTGATCGTGTAAGAGCAGTGCTGGGGGGGATGATTGGGTGGGAGGAGAGGATCTTAACCCCTTAGGCTATGCATAATCTAGAGATCAATGACCCAAAGACTAATATAGCACAGGGCCCCAGAAAAGCACTCTAGAGCTGCTCAAAAGTGATACTAGAGATACAGATCTCTCCCAGCCTAATCAAGGAGCACATTAGGAGCCCTCTAGAGTATGTCACTTCCGTCAAGTGACCTGACGGTATGACATAGCTAGAAATTAAAACTAGCCATGCACTACTCATGTCCATCAATTCATAATGAGGAATGTTGGCTAGGTTTCCCTCCCAGTTCGAGTCTTTGCGATCGAGCTCCATAGCAAGATCAGAGGGATTAAAGCGAGATTTTAAGAGTTGCAAGTATAAAAAAGTTTCTACCTCCCTTAACCCATAGAATTGCTCAATTTGAGCAATCCCAAAGGTTACTCCTTTACCCCGAACAAAAATTGTCAGTCCGGCCGCATTTATGGGATTTGCATAAACTTCCTAAACTATAGTCAGGTAGGAGGGAGATTTGTTAGTCACCATCTTCCACCATCCCCTTGGATCGACTTGCTCATTAGGGACAGGCAAGAAATTCCCAAAACTCTTCTCCAGGATCAATTTCCATCGAGTGGTTTTGGAGAAGAAGCGATGCTCAGCTTCGGCGGAGGCGAACCTCTTCTTATTGAAGGAACCTCTTGAAGAGGATGCCTCCACTTCCCTACGAGGAATTGCCTTCTTGCCAAACGACATGGTTGCAAGAGCAAGCGGATTTAGAGGCTTAGAAGAAATAGGAGAGATCAGACTCTTGAGAGCTAAAGGTGCAATGGAAAATTGCTCACATCCTCCTCTATAAATAGCCAAAGAATTCAGCTAGGGATTTGGCACAAGGATTTGGTCAACAGATTCCTTGCATGCCATCAATGTAACTAGCCATAAATGGGAGGAGTGAGCAGCTTTTCTAGCCACTTTTTAACTACCTTGAAACTCCAAACAATGGGAATTGAGTAGCTGCATTGGATTCCCTAGGCATCTTGGACCAACACAGGTGGAAGGACTCACTATAGTGACAGTGTTTCAAATTCCTTACAGCTAGTTTGCTCATCCGCGTGCCATAGTACGCTGTAGCGGACGCTTTTCAAAAAATTTTTGCTACAGCGCGCTGTAGCGGTCAGGTTTCGAAAACCTCCCGCTAGAGCGCACCATGGTGCGCTGTGGTGCATAGTCTTAAAAATATATTTTTTTTTATTTATTGTTTGTTTTTTTTTTGGGTATCCTCCCAAAAACCGCTTAGTTTAACATCCTTAGCTAGTCTTGATAAAAATCATTTATACAGGTCTGGGGTTTTCTTTTCCATAACTTTAAGGCACTCGGGTGAGCACAACCATTTGGCATGCTTGACCCCTCTTCCTCATTGTTATCAACACACACTTCTTCAAACTTGGGCAATAGGGGGGTTTTCTTCTTTTGCTTCCCCCTTCTAATCTTTCTTTTCTTGGCTACCTCCATAATTTCCCTATTAGTCCGGAACTAGTGTTGTCTCCTATAAATTGATTTTTTATATTGGGTTCGTTATGGAGTTCTTCCTCTCTAATCCGTCTCCTCACTTCTCTTTCCATATTTCTCTGTTTGAAGAAGCTGGGCATAAGATCAATTACTTTAGATCTGCCCTATATTATAATTCTCATTATCCCATGGCAAACATCAATTAAAGCCTTAGTGCTCATCAGAAAAGGTCTCCTAAAAAAAATGGTGAATTTTCATTGCACCAATCCCAATCATAGACCACAAAATCCATAGGAACATTAAAGCTTCCTAATCCCACTATAACATCTTTGACTAGGCCTAGAGGTGTTAAAGAATCTAGATTTATAACTTCTAAGATCATGGAGGTGTACTCCATTCCTCCTACTTTTAATTATTCATAAATATGGCAGGCCATGATATTAACTACAGCACCAAGATCACACAAGGGATCTACAAGTGCTTCATTCATGATCACACACGGAATGCACATTCTTCCTGGATCTCCACATTTTGGTGCAATGAGTTTTTCACATTTAACACCCCTCACTCAGTTTCTTACTTCTAGCTCCTTCTCTAAAGTATTGTAACTTTCGGTCTCATCCTTACCCTCCATTCCATTATAATTGCTTACACTTACCAGCTCCCTAGGATTTATTTCAGTTGAACTAGGGAGAGTTCCTTGCTATCGAGTGGTCAGCTGCTTGGAGATCTGTTCTAGTTGGACTTCAAAATTTCTTAGGGATGCCTCAATCCCTTGGATTGATGCATCACGGTAGGTTATAGTTGCTTCAATTCTCCTCATGAATTGGATGGTCTCATCCTTAAAAAAGTTGAAGGCTCGTTCCAAATTTGTTTGGTGGTGATTTATATTATTCTCATGATAACACCTTTGTTGGTTTGATAACCCTCCCCCATTAGGATTTCTATTATTATTATTATTGCTCCAGGAGAAATATGGGTGATTTTTCCACCCCGGATTATAAGGATTAGAGTAAGGGTTATTCATAGCATTACTATTTCTTAAATAGTTTTGTTCTGTGTTTGATTGCATAAAATGGTTATTTATGTTGCATTTTTTACTAGAATGTCTACCACTGCATAATTCACAATTCAACTCTTGAACAAAGTTAACATTCATACTTTCTATGCGTTGATTCAACTCGATAATTTTATTTTTCAGAGCTGTTATTTGGTTGGATTCATTTTTTTGTGTTGTTTCCCTTTTTAGCCTTTTAAAGGGCCATTGATAAGCATTATTTGCCATTTCCTCTAAGAGATCATAAACTTCCTCCTGAGCTATTGATTGACCCTCCAGTGGCTGCATCAATGACTGTTCTCTTCGGAGCGTTCAAACCATTATAAGAGGTTTGAAGTTGCATCCATAAAGGAAACCCATGATGCGAGCATCGCCTTCAGCACTCCTTAAAGTGTTCTAGCCATCATATAGAGATTCTCCCTCAAATTGATTGAAATTGGTTATTTCAATTCTCAAGCGAGCTGTCTTCGTCGGAAGGAAATATTTGGCTAAGAATTTTCTTACCAAATCGTCCCAAGAACATATTGGATCGCTCGGAAGGGAGCTGAGCCTACTTTTAGCCCTATCTCTTAAAGAAAATGGGAAGAGCCTAAGTTTAACGACGTCTTCAGAAACACCATTAATCTAAAGGTATCGCAAATCTCAAGAAAATTTGAAATGTGGGAGTTGGGATCTTCAGTGGCTAAACCATCAAATTGACTTCTTTGTAACATACAAAATGTTGCTGGTTTGCTCAAAATTATTGGTGTCAATATTTGGCCTCACAATGGCACAGGGGATTCCCCTCATAGTGGGTAGTGCATAGTCACGTAGTCGTCCCCTCAGTTCTCCTAAAGGTTCTCTAGGAATATCTTTAAGGTTTTCCATAATAGCTTGTCGATTTAGTAGATTGTTTTATTCTCTTCTAGCTTGTAAGAAGGTTCTTTCAATTTCTAGATCAAATAGATATTCAGTACAACTTCTTCTACTCATACAGGATTGAAATTAAGCTATCAAGAACAATTATAGTGATAATTATCAAAGATTCAGAAATATAACAAAAAGAAAAGATTAATAATCTAACTATAAGTTAGTTCATATAAATACAAAACAAAACTATATGCAAAGGTTTTGTTTATATCACTATTTAATGATAGATTTTCCTTAATACGAAACAATTACCGATTCCCTGGCAATGACACAAAAAACATGACAGACGTATAATACATGTCTGCACTTGCACGCAAGTGTACGTGGACTGGGGTAATAATTTGGAATTTGAGTTCTGAGATTTATCGTCCTCAGGGAATCGGGTGTTTTGTTACTAAAGCAAAACTACATTCAATAATGTTTAAACTTTGTGTATTTTGGTGATTAGGTTCCTAAACAAGCACAATAACTCTTGGTAGAAAGTAACTTTGATAATAGGAGAGGTGAGTTGGGTCTCTCCCACATGAAATGTTAGAGACCCATGTAGGATAATTTCTCAAGCATTGCCCTTTTTATTTTTTACTTAGTCTTATGAAATTGAATCAAGTGCACATTGTCCTCCTTAGAGTTTAACTCCAAAATTTACAAGTTCAAATCTCATGCTTGAAATGAACACACAGTCGGTTCTATTTTAGCATGAAGACCCTCATAAGATTTTAAATCATTATTATTCCTCTCATTTTTGAATTATAGAAATGAGAGTTGTACTAGAGTGAGCTATGGAGCAAGGTCAAGGTGCACTGATCAACACCTTAGTTGGGCATAGATCAAGGTGCAATAGGCTCAAGCACTTCCTCACATAGTTCTAAGCTCTTATGCACTCATGATTCTAGCTCCAAACTAAGAGTGAGCTATGGAGCATAAGACTTTTAAGCCTTGATGTCATTTAGTTCCTTCATCATATGGCCCACATTTAAGTCCACAAATAGTCCCTTTTTGATTTCTCTAACAAGTCATTCATTTCACAAAATTTCATTAGAAGCTTGAGGAAATTTTCATACATAATAGTCCCTTACATGACATATAGGATTGGCCCAACCCTCCCCAAGGGGGGGTTTAGCTATCCATTACACTTGAGATAAAGAAGAACACATACATGGATAAAGACCCTTTCATGATCAACTAAGAAAAATACAAAGACAAGAGTTAGATATTACTTGGAATGTTCCTTTGATGGAGTTCTTCGAATTTCTCATTTTCTTGTTCTTGGTCATTTCTCTTAGGTCCGTAGTGCTTCCTTTCTCCCTTCTTCACCTTAGCAATTGAAGTTCTTCCACCATTGGAGAGTTCTCCTTCTCTTTTTTGTAGCCCACTCCATATTTAAAGGTTTTGTATGCGAAATTGGGAACCTTTCTAATGAATTGAAGCACAATATTTATAGGAGGGGTGCACATCCATTTTCAGCATTTTTGAAATCTGAAAAACTAATTTAAAATTTCTGCCATTATTGCCAAACCAAGTGGAGCTTGAGGTGACAACTTCTTTTCCCTCTTTTTATTCTTTATTTTGTTTCAAATCACCTCCTCCCAATTAAATATCAAGCAGCAGGTCTAGAAAAATGGCTGGAAGATAAGATCTATATTCTGGGACAAATCTCAGCCGCATTTAATTCTCTAAGAAGACAAGAATTTGGCGCCTGCTACAGCGGTCAAGTTTTGTAAGATGGTCCTCGGTGACATGCTGTGGAGTTCTGGCTCTTCTCTGTTAATCTGCAATAGCATGCCACGGAGCACCATGGTGGCTAAAATTTTGAGGATGCATACGCTGTTGTGCAGTACCCCAGTCAGATTTTGAAAGTGCATCCGCTATAGCGCGCTGCAGCGGTCATTTCTCAAAAGCCAGTTTGCTATAGCGCACTGTGGTGGCTGAGGTTTCCAAGATGCATTCTGCTACAGCGCACTGTCATAGTCAGATTTTGAAAGCGGATTCGCATAGCGTGTTGCAGTGGTCAGGTTTCGAAGACTTGTTTGCTATAGTGCGCCATGGTGGCTGAAGTTTCAAAGATGCATTCCGCTACGGTGTGCTGTAGTGTCATATTGCTCTAGGTCAGTGATTGATGCCATAACTCTTCCTGATAATGCCTGGACCATTGTGGTGCGCTTTGGCATGCGACAGCTGACAATTTCCAAAATTTTGCAGAAATGCTCAGATTTTTCCAGAAAATTGCAAATCATTGATTTTTCCCTAAAATAACACAGAATTTGTCAAAGTAGGTTGATTCAAACATAGATTGTTTATAAAAATTCTTTTATATATATGTGTGTGTGTCTGTGTGTTGGGTATACATACTCACATTCATGTATATTTACTCAACACCGTATATATATATTGACACACACACTCACATATACTTATCTCTATGTGTGTGTATTTGTGTGTGTGTGTATATATTTATACTAATCTAGATATATATGTCTATATTTTTATATATAGAGGTGAGTATGTCTACCCAATACACACACATATATATATACACACACACAACTGTATATGTATATATATAATTATATATATATATATATATATGTATATATATATTAATATATATACTCACACTCATATATACTAATCTCTATATGTGCGTTAGTGAGAATGTATACCCAATACACACACACACAGACACGTATATATATATATATATAACTATATGTGTGTGTGTGTGTGTTAGGTATATATACTTATATATTTATATAGCCATATGTGTGTGTGTGTGTCTGTATACCCAACACACACATACCACACTCATATATACTAATCTCTCTACGTGGTTATGAGTATGTATATATATATATATATATATATATATATAGATATATAAGTAGACACACACACACACACCACACACATACACGCTCATATATACAAATATAGATAGACACACACATATATACAAATATAGATAGACACACACATATATATATATAAATATATAGTCACACACGCGTATGTGTTATCGCACACACACAAATATATAGTAATTTTTATTTGTGTGTGTTTGTGTGTGTGTGTGCACGTGTTAGGTAGTCTGTCTATATATTTATATATGGTTGTGAATATGTATACCCAACACACATATATATACTTATACTTATCTCTATGTGTGTATGTGTATCTCTACATACATGCATATAGACACACACTTATACATACTTATGTCCATGTGTGTCTGTGTGTGTCTACATATATTTATATATATATATATATGTATATATACTAATCTCTATATGTGTGTGTGTGCACATGTATACCCAATACACACACACACACACAGACACACACAGACACATATATATATATATATATATATATATCCAACACACGCACACACACACACATATATATATATATATATATATATATATATTTATTTCTACATATATACATAACACACACACACACACACACACACACACACACACACACACACACACACACACATATATATATATATATATATATATATATATATATATATATATACTAATCTCTATATGTGTGTGTGTGAGTATGTATACCCAATACACACATACAAACACACACAAATATATATATATATATATAAATATATATATATATACCAAACACACACACACACACACACACACACACACACACGCACACACACACACACACACACACACACACACACACACACACATATATATATATATAGATATATATATATATATATATATATATATATATATATATATTTACTTATACATATATACCTAACACACACACAGACACACACACAGGTATATATATATATTTATATATATATATATATATACCCAACACACACACACACACATATATATATATATATATATATATATATATTTATATATATGTATATACATATGTATATACCCAATACACACGCTTATATATACTAATCTCTATGTGTGTGTGTGTGCCTCTCTCACTCTCTTTCTCCCTCTCTATATAAATATATATACTTATGCTTATCTCTATGTGTGTGCGTGTTTATATATATATATATATATATATATATATATATATATAAGGTTGTGAGTACATAAACATAGACATCCAATCTGTATATATATATATATACACACACACATAAGTGTTATAGAGTATGTGTACCCATAACCCACACACATAGAGATAGGTATATATGGTGTGTGTGTGTATGTGTGCTGGGTATACATACTCATAACCATATATAATTATATAAATACACACACATACACATATAACACACACACACAAACACGCACACATAGATAGTATATATGAGTATGTATACCTAATACACACACACACACATATATATACTAATCTCTATGTGTGTGTTTGTATTGGGTATACATACTCTACAACATGCATATAGACACACACACTCATATATGTATACATACTCATATATATATATATACATATATATATATATATACATATATATATGCACACATACACACACACACATGGAGATAAGTGTATCTGAGTTTGTGTGTCTGTATACACACACACACATAGAGAACTGTATATATATATACAATATGTATACCCAACATGTGTGAGTATATATATACATACTTGTGTGTGTGTCACACACACACACACATATGTATGTGCTCGTACGCCCAACACCACACACACACACACACATATGTGATATATAGACACACACACACACACACACACACAAACACACTCACACACACACACACACACAGATACTGGAAACACATAATTGTGGCACACACACATAGACACACACTTATATATACTAAGCTATGTGTGTGTGTGTGTTGGGTATACACACACACACACTCAAATAAACACCAACACTCACACATACATATGGGTGTGTGTATGGGTGTATTTAAAAACCCATATACTCACACAAATGCAAACACATATATACATGTTGTGTGTTGGCTATACATACTCATACACACATATACACACAGAAATGTGTGTATAT
>JACERR010000022.1:82500-110000 GCA_016760335.1 Gastrodia elata
AATCTATATTTTTATCACGCACACATATACACACCAAAATAATCATTGGCAATGATGAAGAGAGCGGGAGAAAGGAGGTCGCGTTAGCGTAAACCCCTGGAGGACTTGAAGAAATTGCAGCTGGATCCATTTAGGAGGACTGAGAACCATACATTAGAGATGGATTTGTATATAAATTGAATAAACCTATATGAGAACCCAAACTTTCTGGGAATGGAAAAGAGGAAGCGCCATTCGATCCTGTCAAAAGCTTTCATAATATCTAGTTTGATTAAGGCATTGCCGCCAAAGCAATTGCGATCTAAATCTTGCACCAGCTCTTTAGCTAAAAGGAAGTTATTAGAGAGAAGTCTACCCTTGACAAAGCATTTTGGTTGTGCAAGATGATCCTCGGGAGGATAGAGCTGAGCCTATTGGCCAGGATTCTTGAACCGATTTTGTTGAAGACATTATAGAGGCTAATTGGACAGAAATCAGCCCACCAACCGGGTCTGTCAATCTTGGGGATCAAGGAAACTACAGTGGAGGTCACGAATTTAGGGATGTAATCAGAGCAGAAAAAGTCGAGAATTGCCTCACAAAGGTCATCTTTAATTGTCTGCCAGTAGAATTGGAAGAACATAGGGGAGAAACCATCCGGACTGGCAGCAGAATCAACATCGAGCACCATTATAACATTTTAAATTTCTTAGGGCATTGGGAGGGAAAAAAGAGCAGAGTTTTCTTCCTCAGAGACTTGGGGGAAAGAGATTGCACCGCACAAGAGGGAGGGGGAACAGCCCTCACTGAACCAGAGATCTTCAAAGAAGTGACAAGCTGAGGCACCAAGCAGATCCGTCATAACATTTTCACTATCGGGATCTTTAATGTGAGAGAAATTGCTTTTGGAATTCTTGAACTTTACCCAAGAGTGAAAAAACTTTGTGTTCTTCTCTCCTTCTTTGAAACGCTTGAGGGTTGATTTTTGGAGCCAAAACTCATGTTCCATTTTGAAAACTATTTCCAAGTTTTTGTTAGCCAAGCATAATTTTTCTTTGACAAGCAAGGAGCCCGAGGAGTCGGGACAAACCTCCAGTTCCACCACTTCCTGCTCAGCAATTTTCACATTGAGAAAAATGCTTCTGAAGTGGAGTTTGTTCTAGAGACTAAGGGAATGCTTAAGTCTTTTTAATTTGATAAGCCTAATCATAGGAGAGGAGACCGGCTCCACAGGGGTGGACCAGTAAGAGGCTACTTGGTCCTGAAAATATGGGTGATAAATCAATATATTTTGAAAGCAAAAAGCACTAGTAGTGGAGGAAGCGACGAAGAGGGGGAGTAGTAGTAGGGGAGAGTGGTCAGAACCTAATCTGCCAAGGTGAGAGACCATGAGAGAACTAAACAAATTAGAGAAATTAGGGCTTACCAAAATTCTGTCTAGCTTGGAAATAGTAGAGTGGATGGACATGTGAAAGAGGGGCCAGAGTAATCAAGATCCGAGAGGCCCGAGTTGGCAATCATAAAGTTGAACTCCCTCATAGCCCAATGGTACAGGAGGCCACTGTCGATATGCTCAGCCAGCTTTCTAATGGCGTTAAAGTCTCCGCCCACCATGCAAGGGGAGTTGTCTGCATTACACCAATCCTTGATAGACCGCCAAAGGTCTCTCCTAATAATATAAGAGCAACTAGCATAAACAATAGAGAGCTTCTAGGTTAAGTTGTTATAACTGCACAGACCATGAACACATTGGATATCATCTTTGGACATGACAAAGTGAAATGGAGGCTTCCAAAGGAGCCATATTTTGTTGTTTGAGCTGGAAAACACGTCAGAAAAGCCCAAGAATCTAGCCAGGTGAGGGATACTAGATTAGTTCAATATGGATTTGAGGATAGCCAGAAAGGAGATCAACTAGTGCTTGCAAATTGACTTTAAACTTTTCTTGGTTATACTACTTGCAATGCATCTAACATTCCAAATAAGGATAGTTTTGTTTAACATAAATGGATGTTGTTAGATTTCCTGGATCAGGATCTCAATAAAAGCATTTTTGCTTGAGATCACTGAGCCGCTCTCTTTTTCTTAGGAGTTGACCTGCCATCTAGAACCTCAAAGGAGGAAGGAAGACCATAGCTCAAATTAAGAAATGCCTCTTTCTCTTGTTCTTTGAAAGCCTCTAAAATAACATCCACAAGGTTAAGCTGAGAGGAAGAGATCTTTCTCCTTGTCTTCCGAGGAGAGAACAGATAAGGGAGCACACCCAACCACAGAAAAAATAGCTAGGCCCTCAAAAGGGATAATAGCGAGGGAAGGAGAATCCTCCAAATCCAAGCTAGGAGCAGCCTCTGGCCGACTGCAAGCCTTTTTCCTCCACTCAGAGATCTTTGATCCCTTTCATTCATCACTAGTATGGCTACATCTTGAATAGGCACTGCATTTCACATAGTATTAATCCACCTTCACCTCCTACAAGTGGTTAAGACTATTACCCATGATAGCAATAAATTTTGGGCAACATTTCGAGATGTCTAGATCAACCAGCACCCTAGCCCAAGGGGCATGCCAGTATCTCGAATCTTTGTTGATAGCTATCGAGGTTCCGATAGCACTTGCGAGTTCCCACAGATGGTGAGGGTTGTTTAACTTGGGATGAAGGTAGGGAAAGTAGCTCTAGTGGGGTTCACCTCCCTAGAAGGTTAATTCTTGAACACCGGGACATTTAAAATACCTCTAGAAAAAGGAATAAAAGAACATGCTTTAATCCAAAAACCCCCATTGCAGAAGGCGACCAGAAAATGATTAAGCTTAACAATGGAGAGCAAGCCTTTAATGCAATGACCTAGGATAGAAAAACCACCTGCCCCTTGACAAGGGATAGAGAGAGACGGGAGAGAGGGAGAAGGGGTTTAAGGTACTATTACTAGACTACGGAGGCGTGGGGGCCTGCGGGAGAGGAGGAAACTCTTCAAGGCCAAAAACTAGTGAGGAGGCGCAGGGTAGAACCCTAGAAGGGCACTCCTTGCGGCCGAGGAACCCCGTGCCAGACAAAGCTTCCACCATTTTATGTATATATATATATATATATATTTATATAGATATAGACACACACACAAATTCATATATACTAATCTCTATGTATGTGTGTGTGTGTGTTGGGTATACATACTCACAATCGAATATAAATATATAAACACACACACACATGCACACACACCCAAACACACACACATAGAGATTAGCTTATATGAGTGTGAGTGTGTGTGTGAGTGTGTTAGGTATACATTGATGCATACAAATACACACCCACACACGCACTCATAACTATATATATATATATATATACAAACACACATACACACAGACACACACATACACACACACATCCATATATATATAGACATAAGTACTCATATATACCTGTGTGTTGGGTATAAATACTCACAACCTTATATAATCACACACATGTGTGTGTCTATATATATATATATATATATATATATATATATATATATATTTATTTATTTATATAAGCACAATAGAGATAAGACACACATAGAAATACTTATACTCATAATATATATCTCTTTGTGTGGGTGTATAAATATATGAGTGTATGTGTCAGTACATATATATATATATATATATATATATATATATATATATATATATATATATATATTTGTTGTGAGTATGTATATAAACACACACACACACATATATATACTAATCTCTCTCTCTCTCTCTCTATGTGTGTGTGTGTGTGTGTTTTTATATCTTTATATATGATTGTGAGTATGTATACCAACACACACACACACAGACAACACACACACATAAAGATAAATATATATATATATATATACTCACATGAGTGTGGGTGTGTATGTGTGTGTATATGTTTATAGGCACACACAGACACACACACACATAGAGATTTATATATAACACATAAGCACATAGACTTATATATATATATATATATATATGTATATATATATATGAGTGTGTGTGTGTGTATGTATGTGTTTGTGTTACTAATCTCTATGTATGTGTCTATATATATATATGTATATGAGATGTGTATACACACACACATATATAGACACACATATATATATACTAAGTTTGTGTGTGTATGTATACTCACATATTCACACACATATACACACTCATATATACTGATCTCCTTGTGTTTGTGTTTTTATGTATGTGTCACTCATATATACATACTCAAAATTGTGTATATATATATGAGTGTGTGTGTGCGTATGTGTGTATGTGTGTGGGAGTATGTATAGCCAACACACACGCACACAAACACACACACATAAATACTTATCTCCATGTGTTTGTGTGGGTGTGTGTTGTTGGGTATACATTCTCACAACCGTATAGACACACATAGACACACATATGTATATAAATATATAACACATGCGTGCGTGTGTCTATATATATACATGTGCATATACTAGATATTAGTATATTTGACTGTGAGTACTTATCTGCATACACACACAATACTAGAGATTAGTATATATGTGTGTGTGTGTGTGTGTGTTATATTCATATACATGTACACACACATACACACATACGCACTCATATACACTAATCTCTAATATTATATGTGTTTGTGTATACAGTTGTGAGTATTTATACCCATTATATACATACATAAAGATAAGTATATATGAGTGTGTGTGTGGTATGTGAGTATGTATATCTATGTGTGTGTGTATATATATTTATATATTGTTATGGTATACATACTCACACACACTTACACACACATGGGTATACATACTCACAACCATTGATATATATATATATATATATATATATATATACATATTCACATGTGTGTCTGTGTGTGTGTCTATATATATTTACGGTTGTGAGTATATATAGATATATATATATATATATATATATATATATATATATATATATATATTAACCGCCATCTTGGCTTGCACTTTCATTTCATCAAAAAAAGATTTACAAAATAGCTGACATCGGGATTTGATTACAAAAAAACCACAAAATCCCTTACCAAAAAATGTCCAAGAAGATAACAAAAAAACAAAAAAACAAAAAAATAAGAAAACGATTGAATCTGCTGATTAAAAAGAAACTGATTCCAACCGGACAATGGTCTAAAAACAATCAGAAGAACGGAACAAGTTCATAGATGAAAACCGTGAGGCTCCACATCAGAAACTAGAAGCCAAAAGATAGGCGGAGGAAGGCTTCCAATGTAGGGTTGGAGATGGGAAGTCCGACCACCTGAAGTTCCAAGCAATTGAATACCTTCCAGTACATAATCACACACAGCCAGAAGCATTCGAACAGACCGAACAGTAAAGGTTCCAATTCAGCACAGATGCAGCTATTTAAGAGGGATGTCACAATCTAGGAGAACCTGTAACCCCGATCAAATAAGTGGAGTTTCTGAATGAATAAGAAAATTGCAAAATGAGACATTTGATATTTTTTGAACGTATGTGCCCAAGAAAACAAAAGGTATTTGAAGATGCTTTGATTGAAGATACTTCTTTTGACAGAGATCTGAGAGAGCACTTGTGGATAACTCGGGCAACTCCTATACCAGAAACTACCAATAGATAGCCACAATCCTCCTGCCATGACAAAAGGGAAGGAAGACCATCAAGATAAAGGGTACTAAAGCTAAATATATTACCAAGGTTGGGCAACAGGTGACAGGATCCTGTGGGGACTCTTAGATCGAGGTTGCCCATGGATAGAACCCAAAAATCACTTAATAAAAGTGAGTCTTTTATGCGCCTCAAAACTCTACATCGGTCAGATCAACTGACAAAGGAAGCTTCCTTTTGCCTAGTAAAAAGAGCTCCTCGATCCACAGAAAAAATCTTAAAATAACTATTGAGAATTAAAGGCATAAAAATAAGTTCTTTTTAGTACATCAAATGAACGAAGGCATCATAATCTCTGAAAAAATAAAAGCTACTACTACTCTTCCTGAAGCCACCAAAAATTTGAACTAAAATTATTAGCCCTAAAGGAGTATAACTCTGAGATTAATTTTGCTTTCATACGGTACTTCTTCTTACACTGCCGGATAATATGTTCCTTACCAATCAAATAAGAATGAAAAACAACACCTCCTTTACACTATTTGAGCCACAAAAACAACCAGAGAATCATCCACACCTTAACACCTTTAGCAATAGGAAAGTCTGACTAGGAAAGAATAAGCCAACCTAAGAAATTTCTCCGTAAACCGGCAATACGAGAAATTGAAATCTTCCCAGCAACTGAGCTAGTTAAATAGAAAAAGAGTGAGAATTTAAAACTTTGAGAAAATAGTGTTGGACTTCCTAACAAACTCAAACTGTATACAGAAGAATTTTCAAAGGGATGAGGGATGCAGTTTTTGGTCCAAAGAAACTGGAAGAAACAGTAAGTCTCATAAGGTTTTCAATATAGAAAATAGATTTAGTAGCAAAAATGAAAGACCTTTTCCATTTATAAGAGTTTCTTGTAAACCAAATTTGCCATAGGATTTGGCATGCAAGGGTAAATCTAAATAAGCCGGATAGGCTCTGTTAAAGGAAGCTGACTACTACCAATCCTTAAAAAAACACCAAATTTATATATATATATATACATATATATATATATATATATATATATTTTTTTTTTTTTTTTTTTTTTTTTTTTCAAGAAACAGCTACCTTAGTTACCCACATAAAATACAGACTGCTAAATACAAAATTAAACCCAATACAACGGTCAAAATCACCTTCCATGCGATATGAAACACCTTCCCTATTAGCTGCAGCAAGTCACTCAATGCTGGATCAAGGCATTGAATGAATAATTGACAAACGGATGTGAACGATCCCAAAGAGTTCATCCACGAGAACCACCATAAGCACCCAGTTGCAGCACTTGATAAAACCTGGCCTTTCAAATCCAAGAAAAAGTCCAATCTGCGCTCTTACAAAGAAGAATCATAATGCTGAAAAACCAATGACTCAAAACCACCAGAAACCAAAGAGAAAAAAGCCAAAAGACTAGAAGAAACAGATCCAGATTCTTTGCAAGAAAAGAATAAATTCCAGAAGAGACTGTTAAAACCACCGCACAGCTATCTAGGTAGCTATAGCTCAAGACTGACCCCATCCTGCAGCATTGAAGAAATCCCACCTGAATAATAATACAGCTTCAACCTGAAAGAGGAACAGCAGAAACTTCTTCTTCTTTTTTTTTTTTCTTTTTCTTTCCTTAAAAGAAATAGAGTTAAGGACTGAAACAATCTCTATATAAAGACTTTCTAGCCAAAGAATCTCAAATGCCAAAACCTTAATGCAGAAAAGACTCAAGTACCCCTCAATACTTTCCAGAAGACAGAGAGGACCAAGTACAAACATGATAACTCCACAGCAGACAAAAACTGAACGAACAGACTGACAGTCACCTCAGCAGGAAAATCGACCACAACCACTTAGAATAAATCCATAATCATAATGCACCAGATATAAAGCGAGAATACAAACGAGCCAAACCCTCATTATATCAGCCAAAAACATACAAAAATTGAAATAATCAAACCTGAAGCAACAGAAAAAAGAGCGGTTGCATAGAGTACTCAAACGTACCTGCCATCCAGCTCTAAACAGAAGTCACTTGAAAAATTCAAAATTCTGACAAAATCTTTACACTAGCACTTACAGCCACCAGAAACTAATCTTGAAATCTTCTAGATTTGATACAACTTTGAAATAACACTAACCTTATCATGTAATTCCTTCTTACCATACGACATTAACTCTTCATCACCCGAAAAATACATAAGATCAATTGCACCACCTGACAAAACCATGCAGTAAATATAAATCCAAGGGATCATCCACATACGAATGCCATCCATGGAAAATTTGTTTTCCCAACAACTACAAACCAAATAATTCAACATACTTCTCAACCTGGAGACTTTCAGAATAATTTTCCCATATTCATTAACTTGCACTTTAAAAAATAGAATAGACATACTATCAGAAAATAAGAAATCAGACTTCTATTCACAGATAGCAAGATTACACCCAGACTCAAAATACAAAGGAAAAATGAAATTTTGCAAAAACAATCTCGTAACAATAGCTAATTTCATAAACTTATCAATGGGAAAAATAGATCTCTTAGTCGAAATACACACAAATTTCCACTTAATCAAATTTATGACCTTCCAGGTTTGCCAACAAACCAAACATGCCAGAGTAAAGCCAAAAATACCTGCCCCTTTCTTCCACATAAGGAGAGCATCAGGAACAGCAAGAGAAAACCTTGACTATTGAAATGCCAAAGATGATCATAATTTTGCCATAAACTTCTAGCATAAATACAAGAGAGAAAAAGATGTGCCAAAGACTCCTCATTGTTACAGAAAACACACTTTGAAGCCAAAGAAACACCTCTATCTTTCAGCACATCATCTGTAGAAATAAAGATCTTATAGATTTTCCAAATAAAAAAGGAAATAGCAGAAGAAGGCAGTTTAAACCAGCCACAAGGAGATAAAGGATATAAAAAGGGAAGAGTTTTTCTTGCAGAATTCAGACAAGGCTTCAATTTCTTCCCAATAACCACATTCATAACATCTTTAGCCACTCCTATTTGGACCTCTAATTGAATTAATAATATTGCCATCAGTGATCACTTCTCTAAGTTTCTAAATATTCCAGTTACCATCATTCCAAAAGTCTGAAATCTTTGCTTCAGTATTACCCATCACAGGAACAATAGAAAAAAGGGCACCCTCTTTTAACCATCAATCATACCAAAAAGAGATACTCCCCTCCACAATTTCATAAAAAATACAGTTTTCAGTTGCACTACGGAACCTTAAAAGATTCCTCCAAAAGACCGAATCATTTTGTTTAAGACCCCTAATCACCATATGGTCCATCTTTTCATATATATCCTTCATGTAAGCAGCCCAAAGGCCCCCACCTTTCCTCAAATGCCACCAATATTTCACACAGAAAGCATCCACTGTATTATTAAAAGCCAAAAATCCCAGCCCCCCATATTTTCTGGGAATAGCAATGTCATCCCAGCCAGCCTAGTGAACAGATTTCCTAGTACCATAATTACCCCACAAAAAACTGTTACATACTTTATTAAGTATATTAATGAACTTCTTTGGGGGTATTAAAATAGCTAAGTAATGATTTGGCATTGAATTAATCACAGATTGTAACAGAGTAATTCTACCCCCAAAACAAAGACATTTAGCTGCCCTACTATTAATCTTTTTAGTTATAGCATCTAATATTTTCCGAAAATGAGACTAAGAAGTAGTACCTTTCATCAAAGGAAAACCCAAATATTTTATGCATACAAGCGTACAGACACACACACATACACAAACACACACACACATAGAGATTAGTACATATGCGTGTGGTTGCAACTACATATACACTTCAATATATGTGTCTATATACCATATACAAACATACACACATGCATACAAACACACACACTCATATATATGAGTGTTTGTATATGTGTGTGTGTGTGTGTGTTGTGTTTGTTAGGTTATACTTGTTCATAACACACACACACACACACTCATATATATGAGTGTGTGTTGTGTGTTGGATATACATACTCACAAATATGCTAATCTATATGTGTGTGTGTTTGTGTGTGTGTGTGTGATGGGTATAAATAATCATAACACACACACACACACATACTCACAACCATATATAATACACACTCATATAGAGATTAGTATCCATATTATATAAACACACATAATTACACACACACACACACACACAAATATATATATATATATATATATATGTATATATATATATATATATATATATATATGTATATATATATATATATATATGTATAGGATACACACATACATAGAGATTAGTATATATGAGTGTGTGTGTGTGTGTGTACGTATTATCTCATATATACTAATCCTTATATATATAAGTATGTGTGTGTGTTTGTGTGTGTGTGTATATAGATATATGGTTGTACTTAGGAGTATGTGTGACACAAATAAACACACACATACACAAACATAGAGATTAGTATATATGTTTGTGAGATAAATATGTTGGGTATACAATATACCCAACACATACACACACATAAATATAACTATACTAAGATTAGCATATATGACACACACAAACACACACACACACACTCATATACAACCCAATGCCCACACACACACAAAATTATGAGTATGTATATAACTATATAGATACACATGCATATATATGTGTGTTTGTATGAGTGTGTGTGTGTGCACACACATTGAGATTATATACATGTTTGTGTCACAAATACACACACACCCCAACACACACACATATAGAGATAAGTATATATGAGTGTGTGTGTGTGTGTGCATGTGTGTGTATCATGTGTGTGTGTGTGTCTATATATGTATAAACACAGGCATATATGTATTATTCGTATATAAATATACCCAACACACACACGTACACACATACTACATACATGCATATAGACACACACACTCAGATATATCCATAGTCGCAACCACACAAATATTGGGTTCTGAGTATGTATACCTAACAAACACACACTCATATATACTAATCTCTACATGTGTGTGTTTGTGTATGTGCGTGTGGGTGTGTTTGATATATCTATATATATATATATATATATATATATATATATATATACATATATATATATATACACATGTATATAACACATACGTGTGTATGTCTATATATTTTTATATGTTTGTGTATACATAGTCGCAACCACACACACACATACATGCACACTCATAAATATATAGATACACACATGTTTGTGTTATATATGTATATGTATATACATATCCATATGTATATATAGTCATACTCACAACTGTATATATAAATATAAATATTAGTATATATGAGTGCGTGTATGTGTGTGCCTATATATATATATACACACACACATAGATATATATATACCCAACACACACACACATACACACACTCATATATATTAATGTATATATTTATATACCGTGTGTGTGTCTATGTGTACATGTATATATTTATATACGGTTAAGTGTTGTGTGTCTATAAATTTATATATTGTTGTGAGTATGTATACCCAACACACATACACATATAGATATAAACTTATCTCGATGTGTGTATGTTTCAATGTGTGTTGGGTACACATGCATACATATTTGTAAGATTTATATACATACTCCATGTGTATTCACCCACACACACCCAGACTCATATATACTAATCTCTATGTGTGTGTGCTTGTGTGTGTGTGTCTATATATTTATATACAATTGCGATTATCTATACCTAATGCATATATAATAATCTCTATGTGTGTGTCTATCTAAATATAAATATATATATATATATATATATATAGACACACACACTCACACAATATATTTTAATATATGTATGTATATATGTGTGTGTGTGTGAGAACACATACATGTGTACATCAAACACACACACACACACACACACATAAAACACAAATAGACACACATTTACATATACTAATCTCTATGTGTGTGTTCATGCATGTATATGAATATATAATTAAATTATACTTTGTGTGTGAGTGTGTAAATATATAGATAGATTTATATATGGTTGTGAGTATGTATAACCATCACACACACATGCACACACACCCAACACCCACACACACACATAAACTCACAAGAAACACATATATTATAACAAAAATATATATATACCCAGCACACATAGAGATATATGTATTCAACACACACAAATATATATATACCTAATATGTACGCACACACACACACTCATATATACTAATCTCCATGGGTGTGTCTATATATTAATATATAGTTGTGACTATGTATACCCAACATACACACACATTTATGTGGTTGTGCTATGTAAATACCTCCAATACATTTATATAGTATATATGTGAGTATGTAAATAAATTAAATACGTATATATGCGCGTGTGTGTGTTTGTGTGTGTATTAATATATATATATATATATATATATATATGGTTGTGAGTTTGTATACCCAACACACACACTCATATATACTAAAGCCAACACACACGCGCACACATGGAGACTCATATATATGAGTGTGTGTTTATTTTGTGTGTGTGTGTTTGTGTGTGTGTGTGTGTGTGCATGTATATGAATATATATATCACACACATACACACACACACAAACACACACACATAGAGATTAGTATATATGTGTGTGTGTGCGTGTATGTATATATATATGCGGTTGTGAGTAAGTATACCCAACACACACACAGACACACATGCACACTCATATATACTAATTTCTATGTGTGTGTGTGTGTATTAATGTGTCTATATATATATGGTTGTATGTATATACATATGTGTATATATGTGTGTGTGTGTTTGTGTGTGTCTGTGTGTGCCGATCTTTATATAGACACACACAGACACACACATATATACTAATCTCTATGTGTGTGTATGTGTGTTGTGTATACATACTCACAGCTTTATATAAATAAATAGACATAGACACACACACACACACACACATACACTCACACATAGAGATTATTATATATAATTGCGTGCATGTGTGTGTGTGTGTGTGTGTTAAGTATAGTACTCACAACTGTATATAGACTCACATGAGTATTTATGTAGTTGTTAGTATGCATACCTACCACACACACACACATAGAGATTAGTATATATGAGTGTGTGTGTGTGTGTATACCCAACACACGAACACACACACACACTCATATATACTAATCTTTATGTGTGTGTGTTTGTGTGTGTGTATTGGGTATGCATACTCACACTCATAATCTCTATGTGTGTGTGCTTGTGTGTGTGTATATATATATATATATATTTATTTATTTTATTATTTAATTGGTTTAATGGATATTATTCGACGTTGTAAGAAGAAGTTTCGCTTGCATGCAAAAATCATTTCAGGTTTTCATTCATTTTGGTCCAACAATTTTAATTCCAAATTCTGGTGGCATCAGGAATAGTAGTCCTTGGTCTTTTCTTCTATCAGCAAAATTGATGTCTATGTTTCGTTTCTTGGCTCGGAAAGGTTTTTGGTTGTCAATTTTTCTTTCTATTAAACTATCCTGACCTTCTTTTTCGAGATTCGAGGAGACTCTTTCTCAGGTCCAAAGGAAGCTTCCTCTAGTACTTGTTTTGTTTTGATGTGAAAGTTCGGAGGCGCTTGAAAGACCTGCCTTTAATTCTTGAAATTATGATTCTATCCTCGGGAATCCTCGATTTGGGTGCCCAGACTGAATCCTGTTGCCTGATACCGACCCTTCGTATTATATTTAGCTTTCATATCCATTTTTTGATGGACCTTCTTTCCTTTTGACATGGTGGGAGGATCATGGATGTCTGCTGGCTTTCTCTAGTACGGGAGCTACCCGAGCTATCCACAAGTGCTCTCTCTCATTTTTATCAAAATAAGCAACTTCAAACATTTTTCATTTTCTCGGACACCTATGTTCTCAAAGTTTCCAATGTCTGATCTTGCAATTTTTTTATTCATTTGGAAACTACTAATGGTCTTAAATAGATCTATTATTCTTCAGCCTGTACGAGGTACTCTAGTTATGTGTGATCATGTACTGGAAGGTCTTCAATTGTCTGGAACTACTAATGGTCGGTCTTCCCAACTCGAACCCAACCTTGGAAGTCTTTCTACACCTGGCTTTTGGCTTCTGGCTCCTAATGTGGATCCTCATGGTCTTCATCTACATACTTTTCCCATTTTTCTGACTATTTTTAGATTTTGTCTATTTTGAAAGGTTTTTTTTTGTCGACAGACTAAATTAGTTCTTTTTTGTTGTTTTTATTTGTTAGTTTTTGGTAAGGGATTTTGAGGTATTTTTTGTAATCAAATCCCGTAGTCAATTTGTAAATCTTCTTTTTGATGTAATGAAAATGGAAGCCGAGATGGCATTCAAATATATATATATATATATATATATATATATGTATATATATATATATATATATGTATATATATATATATATACACACACACACACACTCATATATTCTCAACAAACACACACAACTATACATAGACACACACATACACACACTCTTATGTACTTATCTCTATTTATGTGTTTGAGTGTCTATATATATATATATATATATATATATATATATATATATATATACTCACAATCGTATAAAAATATAGATATTAGTATATATGATTGTGAGTATGTACAAATAAATATATATATACTAATCATTGAGATTAGCATATATATATTACTTATACCTTTATATAATGTTATGAGATTGTTTACTTAACACACACACATATAGACACACACATGCGCACAAACACAAACACACACACATAAAGATTTGTATATATGGTTATAAGTATGTATATAATACATATGTGTGCGAGTCTATATATTTATATACAGTTATGAGTATGTATATCCAACACACACACACACATGTGCTTGTGGGTGTGTGTGTGTGTCTGCGTGTAGAGATTAGTATATATGAGAATGTGTATATATATAGATATACACACACAGACATTGTACCAATACACATACACACACACGCACACACATACACAATCATATATACTAATCTCACACACTCATATATACTAATCTAACCACTGATATATATATATATATATATATATATTATTGTGAGTATGTATACCCAACACACACACACACACACATATATACTTACCTCAATGTGTGTGTGTGCATTTGTTGGGTATACATACTCACAACCATATATAAATATGTAGACACACATACACACACTCATAAATACTAATATCCATGTGTGTGTGTTTTTTTGTATTTATGTGTGTGTGTGTGTGTGTGTGAGTGTGCGTGGAGTGTGTGTATGTGTGTTTGTATGCATGTATGAATACCCAACATACTCACAATACACACACACACACTCATATATACTTATCTCAATGTGTGTCTGTGTGTGTATCTATAATTCTTACCAATATATATATATATATATATATATGTGTGTGTGTGTGTGTGTGTGTGAATATGTATCCCCAACATGTACACACATGTATGGGTTGGGTATACATACTTGCAATAGTATATATGAGTGCGTGTGCTATGTCTATATATATATATATATATATATATATATATATATATATATATACATATGTGTGTGTGTATGTGTGTGTGTGTGTGTGTGTGTGTGTGTATACATGCATACTCACAATCATATATCAATATATATATATATATATAAACACACACACACGCACACACGAACGCACACACATAGAGATAAGTATATATGACTGTAATATATATGAGTGTGTGTATCTGTATGCATGTATGTACAAACACACGTATGTGTCTATATATTCATATATACACATAAACACACAGATACATATACACACATACACACATATATTTACACACAAACACAGACATAGAGATTAATATATATGAGTGTGTGTGTGCGGGTATATATATGTGTGAATATTGAGTACGTATACCTACATAAAGATAAGTATTAGTGTGTATATATATATATATATATATATATATATATGTATATTTATATATATATATTATTTATATATATATATTATTTATATATATATACACAAGATTTCGAAAGAGTGAGGCTATTGGAAGATTAGCTAACTACCTTGGCTTTGCTTTGTACTTTTCTAATGCTTGTAATGAAAATTGGATTTTCTAGAATTCCACTATTCGGTATGATGTGGTGGTGAATGAGGATCAATGTGTTCATGGTTTTTATTCTTAGGGGAGCCATAATTGGAAGGTTTTAGCTATTTATACAAGCTGCTCTTACATTTTAAGGAGGCATCTTTGGGCCTCAATTGAAACCTAGTGTAATTCAAGTGACTCTCCTTGCTTGGTGGGAGGGGATTTAAATGTGGTGAGGAAAGCATTGGAAAGAGTTGGTTGAGGCAAATTTTCTCCTATTGCTTCAAAAGACTTTAATGAAATAATTTGTAGGGGGGTCTGGTGGAGATCAATTATTTGGAATCAAACTTCACTTTGTCAAATAGCTTGACAGTTTCCAGGATTGATAGATTTTTGGTGAATCCAAGCTACTTGAGTTTGTTCAATGGCTTTTGAGTTTCTCACTTCAGCAGGCTGGGTTCAGATCATGCCCCTCTTCTCCTTCCTCTTGCCTCTATTATCCACTCCAAGGGTAGGTTCAGGTTACAAAATATGTGGGTGTGGTACCTAGATTTCTTGGAGGTAGTAAAATCAAATTGGAATATCCCTCTGGATCAAGCGGTTTACCCTATGGTCCTTCTGCATCTTAAACTGAAAAGGCTCAAAAACTCCCTGATCCTTTGGAATAAAACTAAGTTTGGTAATATCTTCGATGTGGTTAGTAAAGCTGAAACTGAAGTTGCTAAGCTTGAAGTGACATTCGATCTCTCGAGAAACTAGAATCTTATTCTTAAGTTATCAAAAGCTTAAGACCACCTAGGTTCGGTTCAGGATATGGAGCAGGATTTTTGGATCCAAAAATCCACCTTGAAGAAATTTAAAGAAGGGGGAGAGGAATACAAAGTTCTTCCACTCGTGGGTGAAAGTGAAGCAGGCTTCTAACGCCTTTTCCTATTTAAATCATGGGTCTGGGAGTTGCATTCCTCAGGAGCAACTGGGTGAATCTGCTTGTGATTTCTTTGAGAATCTGTGGTCTAGTGAGGGGTGTGACCTTAACCCTCTTTGCAACAATTTTTCCTTTCCTTTGGTTACTGAGGAGGACAATGCTAGACTGATTTCTTCTACATCAACTTTGGAAGTGGCGAAAGTTATCAATTCCTTGAAGGAGGACTCCACTGCGGGGCTGGATGGGTTTTCTCCTCTCTATTTTATTAAGTGCTAGGAAATTATTAAGGTAGAGATGTTGGCAGCTGTCGATGATTTTTTCTCTTCAAATTATATCCCTAAATTTGTTACCTCTACTGTAGTTGCCTTGATTCCCAAAGTTCAATCTCCTAAGGCTTGGTCTGATTTTAGGCCTATAAGCCTTTGCAATGTGTTTAATAAAATTTGCACTAAAGTTATGGCTCAGAGGCTTTGCTCTATTCTCCATAAGCTCATTTACCCCAACTAAAATTGGTGCTACATTGATGATAATCCTTGCTTGGTGGGAGGTGATTTCAATGTGGTCCTCAAAATTTCTGAAAGAGTTGGTAGAAGACCTGCTTTCTTATCTGCTATGAATGAGTTTAATAACATGATCTGTAAGTCGGGTCTTCTGGACCTGGATTTCACTAGGTCTTCTTTTACCTGGACTAATAATTCGATGGTTTCTAGAATTGATAGAATTTTAATTATCCCATACTTTGCAAGCTTATTCAATGATCTTTTGGTTAATCATCTTAGTAGATCGGGATCTGATCACTCCCTTTTACTTTTACCTTTGGCCTCTCCTGCTAGAGTTAAAGGGAATTTCAGATTTCAAAACATGCAGATACAGCATCCTGATTTTCTTGATTTAGTTAAAGCCAATTGATTCCTCTCTATGGATTCCCTCTCTTCTCCCATGGTAAAGCTGCATGATAAATTGAAAAGGCTAAAATACTGTCTGATCACCTAGAAGAAGAACTATTTTGGGAATATTAGTGACAAGGTGAAATTGGCTGAGCAAGAGGTAGCTGATCTTGAGGCCTTATTCGATGTCTCAAGTTCTCAGGTGATTAAAGAAAGGTTGAGTATAGCAACTAAGAAGTTGGATTCTACCTTAAACATGGAACATGCCTTTTGGTTATAGAAATCTTCTCTCAAAAGATTTGAAGATGGGGAAAAGAATACAAATTTCTTTCATTCTTAGATAAAGATAAAACATTCCTCAAATGCTTTTATCAATATCCAGGACAAGAATGGCTCTAACATTCCCCAGGTTGCCTTGGGAGATTCGGCCTGTAACTTTTTTGAAGCTCTTTGGAAAAGTGAAGGTTATTCTCTCTCTAATTTTGTAATGATATTGTTTTTCCTATCATTTCTGAGGTTGATAAAACTGATCTTGATTCCCCTCCCTCGTTCACAGAGGTTGATGACATAATTTTACATATGGATGGTGACACCGCTGCTGGTCCAGATGGTTTTCTCTCCTTTATTTCTCAAATCCTGTTGGGAGATTATCAATATGAATGTGTGGGAAGCTGTCAGAACTTTTTCCATTCTAATTACATTCCTAAATTTGTGTCATCTACTTCCATTGCACTCATTCCTCAAGTCGAGAGACCAAAACCTGTTCTGACTTCCGTCCTATTAGCCTCTGCAATGTGTTTAATAAAATTTGTACCAAAATTGTGTCGAATAGGTTATGCTATATTCTTCCCAACATTATCTCGCCAAACCATAATACTTTTGTCAAGGGTAGATTGTTATCTGATAATTTTCTTTTAGCCAAGGAATTGGTTCAAGACATTGATAAAAAATGTTTTTGAGGGAACGTTATGATTAAATTAGATGTAATGAAAGCTTATGATAGAATTGAGTGGTGTTTTCTATTTTCTGTCCTAAGGAAGTTTGGTTTTTCGAATTCCTTTATCTAGTTTATCTACAAATCCGTTTCTAATGTTTGGTTCTCTGTGCTCCTAAATGGTGCTAGCTTTGGTTTTTTTAAGTCTTCTAGAGGTCTCTATGAAGGGGGATCCTCTGTCTCTAGCCCTTTTCATCATTGCTAACGAGTATTTCTCAAGACTGCTTTCTCATACATTTCTCTTGCAAAAGAATATCAATTTCCATAATTCTGGAAAAACTTTGATTTCCCATTTTTCCTATGCGGATGATACCCTTATTTTTTGTAAGGCAAGTGTTAGAGCTTTCAATATGATTCTAGATATTTTGAAACATATGGAAGAAATTGCAGGTATGAAGGTAATATGAACAAGTCGAGTGTATATTTTGGTAAATTTGTTGCTGGTGACAGAATTTGAGGTCTGTTACGTCTTTCTGGTCTCTCCGATGCATCGTTACCTATTTAGTATTTGGGTCTCCTCTGTTGAAGGGAATTGCTTCTTCTTCACATTTTAACCGGATCTTAGTTTCTATCACTGGTAAAATTAATGTGTGGGCTCTAAAGTGTTTGTTCTTTGGTGGTAGGCTAGTCTTACTTCAATCTATTATTAACTCAATGCCTAATCATTTACTGGCAGTTTTTAAACCCCCTGCAAATTTTGTCAATTCTATTAACAAATTATGCAATGGTTTCCTGTGAGGCGACTATGGTGAAAGAAAATCAGTTCGTTGGTCCAGTTGGGATAAGCTAGCTCATCCAAAAGGGGCTGGGGGCCTTGGTTTCTTCTCTTTGAATTCTACTTATGCTGCCTTTAGCCTTAAACACTGGTGGAGGCTAAGAAAAGGTGAAGGCTTATGGGCTATATACATGAACAAAGAATATGGGAGTTCTGATCACATAGTGGTTAGAGGTGTAAAACAAAATGATTCTATAGTGTGGAAGCATCTAGTAAAATGGAGAGAAATTGCTAAAATTGTATTTCTTGTAAAGTTTCTAATGGAAATAATTCTTTTGGTATGATAATTGGTGCACCAAGGGCCCTCTTTATTCTCTTTTTTCTGTTACTGGTAATCATTCTGCCATCATTACAGATTTCTGGTCCGAGGGTCAATGGGATGCAAAGAAATTAAGTTCTACTGTGTTGGATAGAAGTTTGATTGATTCTATCTGTGCTATTCTGATCATGCTTGGGGGGGGAGGCTTTGTGTATCTCTATTGGTAATAGTAAAAATAATTGCTTGAAATTAGCAAAGAAAGCTCTTTCATCCCCCACCCCAATTGCTTTACCCGGCTGGTTTACACTTCCAACGACAGCTTTATCCTTTTTTATTTGGAGAATTATGAATGGTTTCATTTCTACAAATGATGTTATGAATTCTAGAGGTATTCATCTTACCTCTAAATGTGTTTTTTGTAGGAATGTGGAATCGATCCACCATGTATTTCTGACTTGCAAATATGAGAATAGAATATGGGGTTTTTTTGAGGCATGGTGGCAGTCGGCTTCTTTCAGCAGAGCCCCTCAGCTCAGAATGCTTCTTTTTTAGTGGAAGCAAAATGCAGGCTCATTTGGCCTTACTTTTGCTTATCAAATCCTATGGCCAATCTGGTTCGCAAGAAACTCGTTTAAATGGAGAAGATCTTCCAGTTCTTCTACTAAATCTATATTTTATATAGAAAACTTCATGAAACTTACGGTTGCTTCTGATTTTATTGGACCTAAAACCATCTTCCCTTATCCTATCAAAGACTCATCAAGTTATAATTTAAGCTTAACGGGAAGGTCTAAGTTTGATGATAATATATTTAATTGCTCTATCCTTTTTTTTATCGATAGTTCGGTCGCTTGGAAGATCTCAATATCTCAAATTATCAGTTGTCTGAGACTTAACTCAAGTTGGATTCCATTTTCTTATTTGAAATTACCTATTGCGAATGGTTTTAAGGTGTGGATGATCCCCTGGTTGGTTATCTGGTCGTCCATTGGAGGGGAGGTGTTAATATCCAGTCCTTTTTGCTTAGTGCGGTACATATTATTCGGTGCTTGTAAGAAGAAGTTCCTCTTGAAAGCAAATTTAATTTCTGAGTTATATTCATTTTTGATAAATGATTTTAAAGCTGAGTTCTGGTGGCTCTAGCTTCTCAGGACCTAAGGAAGCTTCCTCTTGCTTTTTGATTTGACTGATGTAACTTTCTATGGCTTGTGTCTGTCTCACCTTTATTACTTTTAATGAGTTGGTTTCTATACATGTGCTTCCTCATATGGGGAGCCTGCACAGAATCCTGCTACTGTACTTCAATCCCTTATACTATATCGTACTTCTTTTCTTTATCTCATCGGTCATCCTCTTTTCTTCATGTCAGGAGCTCTGGTTTTTCTTGCTAGCTCATCCTGGTATGTATGTTACCTGAACTCTCCTCAAGTGCTTGCTCTTCTCTCTGTCAAAAGAAGAAGCTGCAAATTTTATTCATTACCTCGGGCACATTCGTCTCGTTCTATCCTATGACTGATTATGCGATTTTCGTATTCATCCGGAAACACCGTCTCTTTGATCCGGGGTACAGGTTCTCCCAGGTGGTGACTTCCCCGCTAAAAAGCTGGATCGGTTCTTCTATGGAAACTCTTTTGTTTGGCCTGTATGAAGTTTTTTGGCTATGCGTAATCATGTACTGGAAGGTGTTTAACTTCATGGATTTTCTGGTGGTCAGACTCCCCAACTCCAACCCTTCACTGGAAGCCTTTTCTTCGCCTATACTTTCAGTTTTGGTTTTTAATGTGGACCCTCACGGTGCTCTTCTATGAGCAGTTTCCATTTTTCTGAATGTTTTCTTAGACCGGTCCCTAGTTGGAATCAGTTCTTTTGGCTAACTGATATATTTAGTTCCATTTTTGTTGTTAATTTTTTTGGTCATTTTATGGTTTGGGATTTTGAGATATTTTTGTAATCAAATCCTGATCGTCTGTTAGTTTGTGAGTCCTTCCTGGTTTAATGAAAAAGAAGTCGAGATGGCATTTTACCAAGAAAAAATAATATATATATATATATATATATATATATATATATATTACCAGAATAAAAACTTTCCATCGATCGAAAAAGAACCAACTTACAGACTAATCAATCCATAACCTGATTGATTCCCAAAAGAACACAAACCAACACAAAATCCAAAAATAAATAACAAACATCCCAAAGATATCTCCTAATAAACCAACTAACCCTATAACAAACACCTAAAATCTGACATACAGGATGCAGATAGTAAAAAGCAAAAATAACAAAAGTGCGATAATCGACATCGCTTTCATTCCATTCTCGAGCGCCTCGACAAACAGAAGAAGACTATCTATTGACGATGGACCCAAAAGCTGAAAAAGCGTCAGACTCAAAAAGACAACAGATGAGCAACCGAGACAAGATGGGTTTCCAACCGCTGACTAAATTGAAAACCAAGCAACAAATCTAGCCAGGTACCTTCCTTTACGGATCATTGTTGTAACCGAACATAGGCCCAGGATTTGATTGAGCGAAGAATGAGCCATCATGACAGAAGGAGGAGAGAGCACTGGAATTGCACCTGAAAAGAAGAGAAACTGACCAACTGACCCCCAACAAAAAACTAGGGGAAGCCTAACTGACCAACTGCCACTTCAAACTTCTGTATAATGCCTCACTAATAGCAAAATAAAGGAACAATCGGAATCTCAAGCATCAGCCAATAAGAAAATAACCCTAAATGCCCTTCAAATGACCACAGACAACACAGCTTTGATAAAGAAGCTGACTGGATGGAGTCTAACTCTGACAAGATATAACACAAACAATAGGATGGATTGATTTAAAAAATTAAATTTGTTAGAGAGCAGCTCACTTAGTGTATCAAACCAACTATAAAGGGAAAAGACTTAAGACATTAGGACAAGTGCCACTAGAGGAGTATACATAGGTGAGAAAATCCAATTAATCAAAACAAATAACCATAAAATCTGTACAGCATGCCAGAAACTCTTATCCTTAAGAAGAACAATCAAAAACATCCTGACCTAATTAGGAAAAATAATGCCAAATAGAACTTTAAGTCTCGTGATTATATGGAATAACTACCTTTTAAATAAGCCAGAACCAAAAGAACATTAAGCTTCCAAAGCCATAGTACCAATAGAGTTTGAAAGGACTAAAACCACAAACAGAGAAAAATCCCACCCAGTTACTAATGACTGGGGATTGAAGAGACAAAGAGACGTCGTTCGACAAATATACATGGTCAATAAAGCAAAGGTATATTGCATTCTAGCTTTTCAAAAGTATAAAAAGCAACAGCAGGAGTTTTAGTACTCAATCAATTACAACCTCTGAGTCCACCAGAAGTTAATCTTGAAACCTCTAGTCCAAAAACCATAGAGTTTTGAAATCACAGCCTTATACTTAATAAAATCTTCCTTCCATAAAAGCATAATATCCACCGAGCCAAAAAAATAAACATGGTCAATAAAGCCACCTGACATGTAGATTATATACATATACACATAGACACACACATACACACACACACACACACTCATATATGCTTATCTCAATGTGTGTGTATTTATGTATGTGTGTGTGTGTGAGTATGTATACCCACAACCGTATGTGTGTGTGTGAGTATATCAGTGTGTGTGTGTGTGCCTAAATATATATATGATTATGAGTATGTATACCCAACACACACACACACACACACACACACACACACACACAAACACACAAACACACACACACTCATACATGCTCACAACCATTGGGTATACATACTCATAATCGTATATACATGTATATGGTTGCGAGTATAAATTCCCAATATATAAACACAAACACAATACACACACATAGACACATGTACACATCCATATATGTGTGTGTACTCATATATATATAGACACACACACACACACATACCAAACATTCATACACACAAACACACAATATGCACATGTATGAGTATGTATACCCAACACACGCACACACACATGAGTGTGTGTGTCTGTAGGTATGCATGTAAACACACACACACACACACTCATTCAATGCACACATATACTATATATATGAGAGTATATATACCCAACACATATAGACACACACACACCCAACACACATAGAGATAAGTATATATGCATACACACATATATATGAGTGTGTGTGTGTGTGTAGTTGTGAGTATCTACACACAGACACACACACACACACTCATATAGGACCACACACACACCACACACCGTATATATATATAGACACACACACACACATGTGCCTAATCTCTATGGGTGTGTGTTTGTGTGTGTGTGCGTGTATACCCACACATAAAAATATTGGTATATACTTATCTCTATGTATATGTGTTTTGTATTAGGTATACTGATGAATCTATTATTTAATTCATATATAAATGAATTTTTGTAAATAATCTTTGTTTGAATCAGCCTACTTTGATAAATTTTGTGTTATTTTAGGGAAAATACAAGCTCAGCAATTTCTAGACAATTCTGGAATATTTCTACAAATTCTGGAAGGAAATCGCTGCAGCGTGCCACGGCACGCCACAGCTACAGAAAATCCTTAACATGGACATTTCTATTTTCTGGAGCGTTTTCACTATCGTGCGCCACAGCGTGCCCTAGTGTGCCACAGAGGGTGAGCTTGAGGAACTCAACCACTACAGCGCACCACAACGGGAGAACTTGTGGGACTCAACCGCTACAGCATGCCACAGCGAGAGAGCTTATGGGACTCAACCTCTATAGCATGCCATAATGAGAGAACTAGTGAGACTCAACAGCTACAGCGTGCCACAGCTGGATGACTTGTGAGACTCAAGTGCTATAGTGCGCTGCGGCGGGTAGGTTACATGACTTAAAACTGCTACAGTGCGCCACAGTGGGAGGACTTGCAAGACTTGACCGCTAGTGCTCTGCACCACACTGCAGTATCTGCCAAATTTAGGTCTTCTCAGAACACTAAATGCAGCTGAGATTTGACCCAGAATCTGGATCTTGTCTTCCAGCCATTTTTCCAGGCCTACTGCTTGATATTTAATTGGGAGTAGGTGATTGAAACAAAATAAAAGACAAAAAAAGGGAAAGAAGTTGTCACCTCAAGCTCCACTTGGTTTGGTAATGATGGCATAAATTTTAAATCAATTTTCAGATTTCAAAAGGGCTAAAAATGGATGTGCATTAGAAGGGTTCCTCATATGGCTTACAAAACCTTTAAGTGTGGAGAGGGGCTACAAAAAATACAAGGAGAACTCTCCAAGGGTGGAAGAACTTCAATTGCTAAGGAGAAGAAGGGAGAAAGGTAGCTTTACGGATCTAAGAGAAATGACCAAGATCAAGAAGAGGAGAAATCTGGAGAACTACATCAAAGGAACATTCCTAGTAATCTCTAACTCTTGTCTTTATATTATTCTTAGTCGATCATGAAAGGGTCATTATCCATGTAAGTGTTCTTCTTTATCTAAAGTGTAATGGAGAGCTAAACCCCCACTTTGGGAGGGTTGGGCCAATCCTATATGTCATGTAAGGGACTATTAAGTATGAAAATTTCCTCTGGCTTCTAATAAAAATTTGTGAAATGAATGACTTGTTTAAGAAATCAAAAAGGGACTATTTGTGGACTTAAATGTGGACCATATGATGAATGACCTAAATGACATCAAGACTTAAAAGTCTTGTGCTCCATAGCTCACTCTTAGTTTGGAGATGGAATCATGAGTGCATAGGAGCTTAGAACTATGTGAGAAAGTTCTTGAGTCTAGTGCACCTTGATCTATGCCCAACTAAGGTGTTGATGCGTATGAGCTAAGACCCACTAAATGAGCTCCGCAGCTCAGCATATGTGATGAGAGGAAGATAACTTGCTGAGAATGGTTGTGCTCACCCCGAGTGCCTCAAAGTTATGGAAAAGAAAACCCCCAGACCTATCTAAATGATTTTTATCAAGTCTAGCTAACGACGTTAAACTAAGCGGTTTTTGGGTGGCAACCCAAAAAACAAAAAAACAAAAAATAAATAAAAAATAAAAATATTTTGGGAGCTATGCGCCACAACTCTAGCGGGAGGTTTTCAATACTTGACCGCTACAGCACGCTGTAGGAAATTTTTTTTGAAAAGCATCCACTGCAGCGTACTATGGCGTACGGATGAGCAAACTAGCTGTAAAGAATTTGAAACACTATTGCTATATCGAGCCCATCCACCTGTGTTGGTCACAGCTGCCTAGGGAATCCAATGCAGCTACTCAATGCCCATTGTTTGGAGTTTCTAGGCAGTTAAAAATTGGCTGGAAAAGCTGCTCACCCCTCCCATTTATGGCTAGTTACATTGATGGCATGCAAGGAATCTGTTGACCAAATCCTTGTGCCAAATCCCTAGCTGAATTCTTTGGTTGTTTATAGGGGAGGATGTGAGCAGTTTTCCATTGCACCTTTAGCTCTCAAGAGTTTGATCTCTCCTATTTCTTCTAAGCCTCCAAATCCTCTTGCTATTGCAACCATGTCGTTCGGCTAGAAGGCAATTCCTCTAAGGGAAGCGGAGGCATCCTTTTTAGGAGGATCCTTCAATAAGAAGAGGTTCGCCTCCGCCGAAGCTGAGCACCGCTTCTTCTCCACAACCTCTCGGTGGAGGTTGACCATGGAGAAGAGTTTTGGGAATTTCTTGCCCGTCCCTAATGAGCATGTCGATCCAAGGGGATGGTGGAAGATGATGACTAACAAATCTCCCTCCAACCTGACTATAGTTTAGGAAGTTTATGCGAATGCCATAAATGCGGCCGAACTGTTGATTTTTGTTCAGGGTAAAGGAGTAACCTTTGGGATTGCTCAAATTGAGAAATTCTATGGGTTAAGGGAGGTAGAAACTTGTTTATACTTGTAACTCTTAGAATCTCGCTTTAATCCCTCTGATCTTGCTATGGAGCTCATCCGCAAAGACTCAAACTGGGAGGGAAACCTAGCCAACATTATTGAAGGACACGAGTAGTGCGTGGCTAATTTTAATTTTTAGCTATGTTATATCATCAGGTCACTTGACTAAAATGACATACTCCAGAGCGCTCCTAATGTGCTCCTTGATTAGGCTAGGAGAGATCTGTATCTCTAGTGTCATTTTTTAGCAGCTCTGGAGTGCTCTCCTAGAGCCCTGTGCTGTATTGGTCTTCTGGTCATTGATCTCAGGGTTATGCGTGGCCCAAGGGGTCGGATCCTCTCCTTCGACCCCATCATCCCCCCTAGTGCTGCTCTTGCGCGATCAAATTTTAACGTCCATTCTAGTGAGCGAAAGCAAGCCATGAAGAGGAAGGGCAAACAAGGGGAAACGTTTGCTCTGTCAGGTTGTACCCATAATGACAAACTGTTGCAGTGCATTTATGAGCAACAAATAGATTTAGGCAAAGCTAAGGCTACCGACATGTGGTTCTTCAAAATGGAACTTGCCCAACAGTGCAAATTCTAATCTGAATTCCATGAAGCTCTAGGATTAATGTTCGATGACTTGAGCTTACAAGGAGGATCAGATGCATCAGTGCTATCGCAATCGCCTGTCGGTGACCCCATTACGGACACCCACTATCCATGAACCTACTCCTACAACGTGGAAGAAGAAGAGGGGGATGATGAAGATTAAGAATAAATAAGTTGTACTTTTTCTTTTCTTTTGGTGTGTTTATTTCCTTTTTGTATTTTATAAAGTAAATTTGGATTCTCCTACCTTTATTACTTATGCTAAACAAACAAAAAAAAAAGAAAAAAATAGAAGAAAATGAATTTTATCTAAATATTTACAAAAGTATGAGAAGTTATGAAAACACCAAAAAGAGAATTTTATCATCAAACCAATAAACACACAAGCTTGTA
>JACERR010000022.1:115000-135000 GCA_016760335.1 Gastrodia elata
ATACTCATAAATGTATATAAATATAAGAACATATACGTGCACACACACATAGAGATTAGTATATAGGAGTATGTATGTAAGAGCACATATGTGTCTATATATATATATATATAAATGATTGTGAGTATGTATACCGAACACATACACATAGTCAGATATACTAATCTCTATGTGTGTGCATATATATATATATATATATATATATATATATATATATATATATATATTGGCACACATAGACACACACACACACACACATGGCGATATGTATATAAGGATGTGTGTGTGTGTGTGTGTGACACACACATGTATGTAGACACACACACACACATAGAGAACAAGTATATATGAGTGTGTGTGTGTGTATACATAGTCTCTAAATACTCATAAATACACACTCATATAAATAATGTCATATATACTAATATCTATGTGTGTGTATGTGTGTGTGAGTGTGTCTGTGTGTGTGTGCGTGTCTATCATGTGTTTGTGTGTGTCTGTGTGTGTCTATATTTATATGGTTATGGATATGTATATATATATATATATATATATATATATATTTATATATATATATATATATATTTAACACACATAATGATTAGTATATATGTGTGTGTTTGTGTGTGATTTATATTTAAGTATGTGTGTGTGTGTATACATAGTCTCAATGTGTGTGTGTTATGAGTATGTATACCCAATGTACTCACACACGTAAACACACACATATAAGGATTAGTACATATATATGTGTGTGTGTCTGTATGTGTTTATGTGAGTGTGTGTGTGTGTGTGTATACATAGTTTTTATAGATATGTAAACTATACATAGTCTCTATATATATGTAAATTGATACTTATCTCTATGATATATATATATATATATATATATATATATATATGCACAGACAGACACACACATACATGCACACACACACACACAAACACATACCCATAGAGATATGTGTATATGAGTGTGTGTGTGGATGTGTGTTGTGTATATACTCACAAGCACAAACACACTCACATATATATAGCACATATGTGGTTATACATACTCACAATCGTATATATATATAATGTGTGTGTGTCTATTAATATATATATTTGTATGTGTGTTTGTGTTGGGTTTACATACTCAATATACAGTTGTGAGTATGTATACCCAACACACTCACAACCACACAAAAATATACATAAAGATAAGTATATATGAGTGTGTGTGCACATAAACACACATGATTAGTGATTAGTATGTAAATATATACACACATACACACATAGAGATAAGTATATATGATTGTGTGTGTGTGTCTATATATTTAAATACTAATCTCTTTGTGTCTATATGTATGTGTGTCTATATAAATACCAAATGTGTTATTACACACTCATATATACTCACAACTGACACACAGATACATATGATTGTGTGTGTGTGTCTATATATTTATATACAATTCTGAGTATGTATACCCAACATACACACATACACATAGAGTATGTATACCTAGTAGACACACACACACACATAGAGATAAGTATATATATGAGTGTGTGTGTGTGATAACACATATATGCTTATAAAACATAATATACATGGAGATAAGTATATTTATATAAGTATGTGTGTTGGGTATATATGGTCGTGAGTGTGTATACTAATTTCCATGTTTATTATGTGTTATATATATGTATGTGTTATCACACGCTATCTATATATTAATATATGAGATTTATATGTATGTAGAGACACACACATATACACACACAAACATACACACATAAAGATTTGAATATATGAGTGTGTGTGCGTGTGCCTATATTTATAGATATATATATATGTTTGTTTGTGTGTGTGTGTCTATATACATGCATATAGAAACACACACAAACATATTTATATATACATACACAAACACACACCATTATTTGTGAGTTTGTACACCCAACACACACTCATACGCACAACTGTATATATATAGACACACACACAGATGTATACCCAACATAGATATATATATATATATATATCTATGTATGTGAACACAGTCATATATACTTATCTCAATGTGTGTGTGTGTGTGTGTCTACATACATGCAATTAGACATACATATATATATATATATATATATATATATATATATATATATATATGTATATAAATATGAGTGTGTGCGTGTGTCTGTGTGTATACCCAACACGCACACACGAACAAATATATATGTGTGAGCATATATACCCAACATACAGACACACACACGCACACATACTCACAACTATAAATATGAATAAAGACACATATATATACTCATAACACTTATATACTAATCTCTATGTGTATTTGTTTGTGTGTGTGTGTGTGTGTTGGGTATACAAACTCATATATAAACATACATATAGAAATGTATACGTGTGCGTCTTTGTGTGTGTACATGTGTCTCTACATAAATGCATACAGACATACACACTCATATATATTAATGTCTATGTTTGTGTGTTTGTGTGTATGTGTGTGTGTGTTAGATATATATATATATATATGGATTGGTATATATAGTCGCAACCACTCCTTCCTCTTGATCTTACAAAGGTACTCTATGTGTGTGTGTTTGTGTATCAATATATTTGAATGTATATATAGAAACACACACACACTCATATAAACTAATCTCTATGTATACCCAACACACACTCACACATATATATATATATACACACAAACACACACACACACACAGATATATATACATACATACTCACAACATACACACATGTATGTGTGTGTTGGGTATACATACTCACAATCATATATAGACACACACACACACAACCCTATAAGAATATTTTTATTCATACTCACATATGTGTGTGTTTATGTGTGTTTGGGTATACATACTCACAACACGTATATAAATATATTAGTTTGTCTATACAAACACACAAATACACACATGTGTATTGCATGTTGGGTCTACATATTTGTATACACACTCACAACCATATATAAATATACATGTATGTAGAGAGAGACAAACATATACACACAGAACACACACACACACACACACACAAATACACACACATAGAGATTAGTATATAAAAGTGTGCGTGCGTGTGTTGGGTATACATACTCATAATCGTACAAATATATGAGTTTGTATACCCAACACACACACACATACACTTATATATACTAATCTTTTTGAGTGTATTTGTGTGTGTGTACATGTGTGTGTATGTTGGGTATACAAACTCATAATCGTACAAATATATGAGTATGTATACCCAACACAGACACACACACACATACACTTATATATACTAATCCTTATGTGTATGTTTGTGTGTGTATATGTGTGTGTGTGTGTGTGTGCACATGTGTGTGAGTGTGTGTGTGTGACTATATATGTATACGGTTGTGAGTATGTATACCCAACACACACATGCACATACATGGAGATTACACACAAACACACATGTATGTGTGTGTGTGTATATAAATATACATACTTTACGTGTTTGTGTTTTGTGTGTGTGTGGGTGTGTCTACACAACACACAGACACACACATAAAGACACACACACACAGACACAAACACTCACACATAGAGATTAGTATATATGAGTATATATACCCTGCACACACACAAACACACACACACTCATATATACTAATCTCTAGTTGGGCTTACATTCTCATATCTGTATATAAATATATAGAAACATACACACACACATAAACAAAAATAGATGTACACGCATAGAGATTAGTATATATAAGTGTTGTGAGTATGTATACCCAAAACACACACAAACACACACACATAGAGATTAATATATATATGAGTGTGTGTGTATATATATATACAAACACACACACACACACACACACTCATATATACTAATTTCTATGTGTGTGTGTTTATGTATGTGTGTCTTGTTAAACATTCAGTTGCATATATATATATATATATAGACAATATATATACATACTAATCTCATATACAGTATGCCTATATAAATGGTTATGAGTATGTATACCCAACACACACACGCATAGTCCACACACACACACACACACAAACACCCACACATAGAGATTTGTATATATGAGTGTGTGTGCATGTGTCTACATATTTATATATAGTTATGAGTTTGTATACCTAACTAAGGTACACACACACAAAGAGATAAGTACATATATCTGTGTGTGTGTGTGTGTGTGTGTTGGGTATAACACACACATATACACAGATTATTATATATGAGTGTGTGTGTGTTTGTATGAGTTGTGTGTGTGTGTGTCATCTCTACATACTCACATGTGTGTGTGGATGTGTGTTTATTTATATATATATATATATATATACTATATAAATTTTCTTAACACATACGTGTGTATTTATTAATTTATATACGGTGAGTGTGTGTGTGTATATATGAGTGAGTGCGTGTGTGTATAGACATACTCACCACTGTATATAGACACACACAAATAGATTAGTTTATATATAACACATATGTGTGTGTGTCTATATATTTATATACAGTTATGAATATGTATACCCAACACACACACATGGAGATAAGTATATATGTGTATTTGTGTGTGTATAGATATGAGTGTGTTTACCTGTGTGTGTTGGGTATACATACTCAGATTCGTACATAAATTTATAAACACACACATGTATATGATATATATTCATATACAACACACGTATGTGTTATATACGTATTCATAATCGCATATATATACACACACACACCACACACACACACAAACACACACACATAGAGATTAGTATTAATGTGTGTGTGTGTGTGTGCGTGTTGGGAATACATACTCACAACCATATAAATATATGAGTATGTATACCCAACACACACACACACTCATATATACTAATGTCTATGTTAGTGTGTTTGTGTATGTGTGTGTGTGTGTGTGTGTGTTTGTGTGTCTCTACATAGATGTATATATATATATATATATGGTTGTGAGAATGCATACCTAGGTCTTTATACCCAATACTCACACACTCATATATACTTATCTCTAAAAATATACATACTCATATATACTAATCTGTGTGTGTGTATTTGTGAATACATACTAATAACTATATATATATATATAGACACACACACACACACTCATATATAGACAAATATATATATATATATATTGGTATAAAACACATGTATGATGTATGTATAGCCAACACGTATACACACTGACACACACACAAGCACACACATACACACACTCAACAAACATGTATGTGTTATATACATGTATATATATATATATATATATATATATATATATATATATATATATACACATATATATGGACACACATGCAGTCATGTGAATATGTATACCCAACAAACACACACACATATAAATTAGTATATATGAGTGTGTGTGTGTGTGTATGTCCATAGTGAGCGTGTCGATATATATATATATATATATGCATGTACATAATACATACATATGTGTCTCTGTGTGTGTGTGTGTGTGTCACACACATGCATACACATAGAAGTATGTACTTAAGAACCACACACATACATGTATACATGTACAAACACACACACACACACACACACATATATATACCTTTCTCCATGTGTGTGTGTGTGTGTCTATGTTGGTTATACACACTCATATATATATATATGTATATATATATATATATATATATATATATATATATATATAGACACACACATAAAGGTTATATACTTACCTCTATGTGTGTGTGTTTGTGTGTATATGTGTATGTGTCAATATACACATACTCATATATACTAATCTCCATATGTGTATGGATGTGTTGTCTATACATACTCATAATCGTATACACACACACACATATATAGAGATTAGTATATATGAGTGTGTGTGCTTGTGTGTGTTTGTTGGGTATACATACTCACAACTTTATATAAATATAAAGACACATATGTGCAAACACACATAGAGATTAGTATATAGTAGTGTGTGTAAGTGCACATATGTGTCTATATATTTATAAACAATTGTGAGTATGTATATCGAACACATACACATACTCATATATACTAATTTCTATGTGTGTGCATATATATATATATATATATATATATATATATATATTTATTTATTTATTTACAATTTACTTACAAGTCAATCTCGAACATCTGGTTTTCAATCCACTTAAATGGAGAGAGTTGTGGTTTTTTTCAAATCTTCTAGAGGAATTAGGCAAGGGGATCCCCTTTCCCCTGCTCTTTTTAATATTGCAAATCATTACTTTCTAGACTGTTGTCCCATACGTTTTCTGAGGTGAAGGGTATCAATTTTCATAATTCAAGTAAACATCTTATTTCCCACATAGTATTTGCAGATCATACTCTTATCTTCTGTAAAGCTATTATTAAAGATTTTAATATAATTCCCAAGATCTTAAAATATATGGAAGTGGTATTTGGTATGAAAGTGAATATGAGTAAATCTAATGTGGTTTTTGGCAAACATATGGCTTGCAGTAGGAAATCTGTTCTCCTGAACTTGTTGGGTTTATCTCGTTCTTCTCTTCCCTTTCTTACCCGATTTGCCTTTAGCAAAAGGTTCAGCTTCCTGGTCCTAATTCTATTGAGTTATGGAGGCTATGATAATTATGATTAATGTTTGGGCTTCTAAATATTTATCTTTTGGAGGCCACGTTGAGATGTTGCAATCTGTTATCAATTCTATCCCTAATCACTTCTTAGCTGTTCTTAGGCCACCAACTAAATTCATTAATGCTACAAATAAATTGTGTAACAAGTTTCTTTGGGGAGATTATGGTAGTAGAAAATTGGTGCACTGGTCATCCTGGAATGAGGTGGCTGTTCCCAAACAATTTGGGGGTTTGGGTTTTCACCTGTTTAGTTTTATAACTGCTGCTTTTTGTGTGAAGTATTGGTGGAGATTAAGGAGTGGGTATGGTCAATGTGTTGTTCTTATGAATAAGAAATATAGTAGTACAAATCATGTGGTGGTGCAGGAATAAAAACAAAATGACTATTATTTGGAAGAATCTTCTGCGCATCAGGTTGGTTGCAGAAAGGTGTATTCTGTGGGATTGGCAGGTGGCAGGATTTCCTTTTGGTTTGATTCCTGGCTAAGAGAGGGTCCCCTTTATTCTCTTCATCCAATTGTGGGGAATGTCTTGGCCACTGTTTTAGATTTTGGAAGGATATTAATTGGAATATTCAGAAAATGGTTTCTATTAGCTTAAATGGTGATACTATTAATAAAATTTGTGATTTTTTGATTGCATCTGGTGAAGATGTGATGAATGTAACTATTGGTAAGAGATTTAAACCATGTGTTCGTATGGCTAGAAAAGTTCTAGTCAATGCCATGCCTAATGTATCACGTTCATGGGTTAAACTTCCTACTACAGCTTTATCCTTTTTTATTTGGAGATTATTTAAAGGTTTTTTGTCGTCTTATGAGAATTTAAGGAAGAAAGGGATGCATCTTGCTTCTAAATGTGTCCATTCTAATTCCGAGGAATCATTATCTCACTTGTTTTTTTATTGTCCGTATGCAAGGAATGTTTGGAAAGGTTTTGCCAATATCTATTTAATAGATGATTTCTCAGCTTTATCTTTTGAGGAAGGTTTTTTGGCTTGGAAAAAGCATGCTGGTTATTTTAGATTCAGTCTAGCTTGTCAACTTTTTTGGCAACTTTGGGCTTTTAGAAATTTGAAGAAATGGAAGAACCAGTTCATTTCTGCCTCTAAAGCTATTTTTTACATTGGAAATTTCATGAAGCTAGCTATTTCAGCTAGTCAGTTCACTGTCAAAACTAAAATTCCATTTAATTTTGATCATTATAACTGCACTTCAATGTGTTGGGCATGCTAGAAACTATCATTTTGAAAGAGGCTCGTGTTTCTCGCTATTTTTTCATATGTCAAGAAGGATTTCTTGAGAAATTTTGGTTACATGATTTGATTGGCTGTCAAATTCCCATTGGTGGTCTACTGTGATTATTCCTTGGCCTAATTGATTTCAGACTGAGGGTATCAGGCTTTGGATGATCCCTTAGGCTAAAGAGTGGAGTGCATTCTGGAGGTTTGATTTGGTGGATAAGGAGGAAGGGAGGTTTGATTATGTGGCTCCCCGCTCCATAGGTCCACAATCATTAGGCTAAAGAGTGGAGTGCACTCTGGCAAATCCCTCACTTATTATTGGATTAGGTAAGGTCCACAATCCAATAAAAGGGGAAGGATGTGCACAGAATATTTATGAAAATCAGTCACTAAATCTTTATATTCATACAGAGTGCGGAAGCAATAAGAAGTAAGGGTTAGATTCATTCACCATACATCAACCTTGAAATAAAATGAAATAGCTCAAAAAATAATAATGTGTAGAAAGTAAACACAGTCACAAGTACCTATATTATTACATCATTTAATTAAAGTTTCAAGGACTGAAATTAATAATATCACTTGTCCTCACAATGAAGAAAAAGGCAACTAAAGGTCTTCTGCACTAGGCTGCTACACCTCCTCTAAATAAGGCTCCTCCTCAAGCACTAGCTATTCAAACTAAACAAGATCTGACTATATTTATTTCACAATGCTAGGGCCCCAGCCAATAAAAGAAAATTCTTATTAGACAAATTGTCTAAGTACATTTTTGGCAAGTAATTTATAAGCATTCGTTAATATCACCATTTTACTCTAAACCTAATGAAATATCTATCTAACATGGGAGCAAGTAAGCGTACAATGGGATGAGGATAAGTTATAAATGTAATATTTATAACTAAGCAAGAATTAAGGCAAAAGCACACCTCAAGTAAACTAAACAAGGTAGGGCATATATTTATAATACAGTAAATAGAAATACTGAAAAGAAAAATTTAAAACTAAATATGCTAATGATCATATGACATATGCTTATTTAAAACATTAATCTAGAAGTGGTACATATAATAAGCAATGAAGTCTAGCTTCCTATATATATGCATCTACTCAAGTAAGCAGGTAACATAGGAAGAATACAACTAACTGAAATAAAATGCATCAATAACATAATAAATAGTAAGCTGAAAAAACTGTAATTATGTACAAACTGCCATATCAGAAGGACTTGGCTAATCCTGCCTAATATATTCCTGTAGCCTTTATGGGCAAGGGCAGACATAATATAACAATATAATGAAAATATGATTGATGAGGTAGATAATACAATGCAAATATCTTTTAGTTATTTTATTTTTATTTCTATGGACAATTTCAGAAATAGATGAGGAGTCAAGCACGTCTGCAAGACTGAACGGGTCCCAAGCTTAACACACTCTCCTGAATGAGTAATGTTAAGCATCCTGATCTCTCCGTACCCCTATCCATTAGAGTAATGTGCACCATAATCCACCATGTATTGAAATCAAATGAAAATGTTCTCCTGATATTCTAAGTTTTCATTTTTTTCATGGAACAATATTGTTCTTATATGACATGTTCAAAGAAAAATAAGCACAAAGCTTAAGAAATGCATAGCACAAAATCAATTAGTAAGCAAGGGACTCTACTAAACATGGTAATATCATTTATTGTCTAATTTAAATGTTCTAACTATTCCAAGTTACACAAGTTCAAGATCTCAAATTCCTACTATCGAGTGTAACTTAGAAGTATGTCCTTATAGGTTACAAAATATTAGGACTAGCTAGGTCCTAATATGATTAAATGAATGTCGACTATAAGAAATCATTACGACCTAGTTTATGAGTTTAAACGTTCTAAACTAAAAGCTTGTCCAAAATCTACCAAGCTAGAGATTATGGATTAAACACCACGAGATTAGACTTAATCAGATAATCTCAAGGGTAAGACTTAAGATCTAGGTTAAATCTAAATGTGAACTAATGATTCAGGTAAATCCTATTAAGCAAATCAGATTTTATAGGATGAATCTTCTATTCTAAATCTAATGTTGAAAGATAAAGTAATCCAAGTAAGTTGTAAACTCTAGAAATTAATAAAACCAATGATTCATTCATTGAATAACCCCATTATTTAATAAATGAAATCTAACCTAATATTTAATCATATTCTTAAGGAATGAATCCTAAGGTGAAGTGAGGATTCATAATGATAACACTTGGAAAATTTTTAAGAATTGATTGAATTTCTTTACACTTGCTGATTTATTTAATTAGGGAGGTTAGAGATGGATTTTAGCTAAGGAAGGCATATTAACCTTACTTAGGGATTTTCAAACCTAAAATTGAGATGTTTTACAAATAATCCCAATTGAGATATTTATGACTTAAATTGATTCTAAATCAATTCTATTATTGATTTTAATAACTTCAAAGGGTATTTTAAGGGTTAAGGATATTTAACTTAAATTTTGGGCAAAATGACCATTTTGCCCCTACTTAAGGGTCCAAGAAGCTACTTTTTGATTAATTGCTCCAAATTGATATTTCTTATAGTCAAATGATTCCTTATTATTTAACATAAAGATAGATAGTAAGTGCACCAAATTTGGGTAAGAAATGAGTCCTATGGGTTTAAACTAAGATTTTTGACCTAAGGGGTATTTAAGTAAATTACACCTAATAAAATCTAAATTTTTTATGTAGATTACTATTTTTTATTGTTCAAGGATTCTATAGAGTCTAAGAATACTAAATTCTGAGGTCTAATGAATTAGTTATAGCCATTTTCATTTCTAAGGGCAATTTGGTAATTTTCTAAGCAAAGGGGTCAAAAAGCTAATTTTTTTCATTTGATGTCCAAATTTATCAAACTCAGTTGCTATAGCTTTCCTATATCACACTGAGTACTTTAATTGGGAGTAGACCCATATTGGACTTCAATTGGTCAAGTTATGACCTAATTAAGGTTAGGGATATTTTGATAATTTTTAATTTTTCTAGAGTTCAAAACCTAAATATTATTTTAGATTATTGTTGTCACTAAAATTCTAAACTATCTAGCATGTTAAATTTTTGTATTTGGAGTCAAAATAACTAAGATATGGTCAAATGAATTTTCTCGACGCTACGGCGCGCTGTAGCACCCGACGGTGATTTCGCCTGTGCGAAAACCGTGAATGGTCATATTTGGAGCTCAAATACTCTCAATCCAGAGCATTCCATGAGTGGTGCCATATATAAATGGAAAGGTTTTTTCAATACCTTTCTATTGACACTAAAATCAGCATGAACGGATCATTCCAGCTTATGAACAATGGTGATAAAGGCAAGGGTGTGCAGAATAGACGAAAAATAGAGCATGAGGTATATTACTTTGAAGAACTATAATGGCTTCCATACTTAATTATGGATGTCTTATGATGTGAGTAAGCATAGTAGAGGAACGAAATGACCAAGGAAGAAGAATAAATGGGTACCTTAGCCTTTAGAAGAGGAAGAAGGAACCTTGGAAAGCTTGGAGGATGAACCTCTTCTTCTTCTTCTTCTTTAGCACGAAGCTCATTAATGGGGGGAAGGGTGGAAGCTTGAGAGCTTTATCTTGACAACCAAAAGTGGAGAGGAAGAGCTGAGCTTTCATTTATAGGAGGAGAATGAAGAGGGAAAGCCATCATGAGTTAGGAGGGAGGGAAGGAAGAGGGATGGCCATAGCCATCAAACATTGTCATTAAGGAGGGGGGAAGGAAGAGGGATGGCCATAGCCATCAAAGCTTTCAATTAATGAGGGAGAAGGAGATGGGTCAGCCGAAAGTGGAGGTAAGAGCTAGCCGAATGGAATAGCCAATTAGGAGAGAGGAAGAAGGAAAAGGAAAAAATGCAATTAGGAATAAATAACTATTTATTACTTTAATTAATTAAAAATTCTAATTTTAGAAATGCGCTCCGAAAATTCCCAAAAATTCACCCCAAGCTAATTTGGGAGTGACGATCACAACGGCGAAGTCGGATTTTGATTTCGATGATTATTTAATTATTCTATTTTCTAGGGTATTTAATTATATTTAAATATTCGCAAAAATTTGATGACTTCCAAATGCATCCAAAACATCACCCCTTACTATATTGGGGGTGATGATCGCAATGGCGAAGTCAGATTTCAATTTTGAGGTCAAAATAAATAACTCAATTTTCTAATTAATTTAAATATATTAAAATATTCAAGAAAATTTAACGACTACTGAAAAATCCCAAATATTCACCCTTAGCTAATCTGACAGTGAGGATCGCAATGACAAAGTTGGATTTTAATTCTGACGGGTATTTAATTTTCTAATTTTTGGGGTATTAAATATTATTAAAATATTCGTCGAAATTTCGTCGACTTCCGATTGACTCGAAAACATCACCCCTAGCTAATTTGGGGGCAATGAGTGCAATGACGAAGTCTAATTTTTGATATGAGGTCAATTTATATAGGTTATTTTCCAGAGTTTCTGTATTTCCCAAAAATCAGGACTTATCTATTTAACTCCTGATTTGGACTAGGTCTTAGTGGATGACTCCTAATGATTTGAATAACACTTTAGGATCAAGATTAAGATAGAGAATAGTCTTAATTGATAAGGATAACAACTTGGGTTGTTACAGATTAACCATATTTTCTTTGTAGGATCTAAAGAGGTTTGGCTTGGCTATAAAGAGATTTTTTAAGAATAACATGAGTTTATTTTCAAAAAAAAATTGTTTGCTCATATGCTCTGAAATGCATTTCTAGTGGATCCACCAGTCCTAGTTGCTTGATAGATCCTGAATTTATGTGGAGTGTTTTTCTATTTTTACTCTGCCTTTTTATTATTCTATATCACTTGTCCCTTTGGAGTTGACTTTTGGTAGCTTATTGGATTGGATATATCTTAAGTTTGGAAGGCATAATACCACAAATGGTATTATTATAACCACTGAGCTTAGTTTTTTCTGAGCTATTGGCTGAATTTTTTGGATGTTTTCAGATTCAGGTTCCCTTATTTTCTTCAGAATAGAGAGATCTTCTTAGCTAAGGTCCTATGTGGATTTGCTGCGTGCATAAAGTGATTGAGTATTCAGTTTGGAAGACTTTTGCTTGCTGCTAGTTTTGAATTAATTATGTTTTGAGGTTGAGGCTTCTTTCTGGGGATTGGTTTGGATAATCTCTGCTGGTTTGTCTAGTTGTTGCATAGTCTTTTCAAAAGATTAATCTCCTAGTCAGCATGTATCATGGGCCTTGTTCAATTTCTTTTACTAGTGGAACAAGTTTGGTTTTACTGATGTTGGTTGTCTTCAGAGATTGTTGATTTTTTTTTGGGCTGTACTAGGTTTTTTTTTAGTATATCAGGTTGGAAGATCCCCTCATGTGGGATTGATGGAGGACTATATGTTCTAGATTTTATTTGATCCTGGTGTCCTGATCATTGAGACTATAGGGGTGGAAAGGTAAGACAACAGTTACTAGTGGAAGAAGCAGACCCATTTGCACATTCTGCCTAGTGGATCTTGGTTTCTATTGCTGAGTTGGTTCCTGTGACTTATTTGCTGCTTCTGGGAGGTATTAATTTTGCTCGTGGCATCTAATCATTATTCTTAATCTTCATCACTGTTGGTCTCACCCTCTGCTCGCCCTCCGAGTAGATCTTCATGTCTTGGTGGTTCGTTTACTTTTGTGCTCTGTCTATCGACGCTTGTTTGTGGTTCAGCCACTGCCTGCTTGAGCCTCTTCTGGATTGATATCTCTCATCACGTGGCAACGTCTGCGCTTTACAGTCATTATGGCTATTCTTTGGGATGGCTACCTTCTATTTTTTGTTTGGGTTTATGTTTTGTTTTGTTTCCTTCCGTTTCTTTTTTGACTTGTCCTTTTAGGATTATTCCCTGAGATCATTTTTTTGGGCTGACCTTTGGAGTTTGCTTTTGTTCCCGCAACCTTTCTGTACATTTTGCCTTATTCTATAAAATCTCCGACTGAGATGGCATTTCTGTAAAAAAAAAACAAAATAGTATATATATATATTTATTTATATATATTTATATATATATTGGTACACATAGACACACACACACACACATGGCGATAAGTATATACGGATGTATGTGTGTGTGTGTGAAACACACATGTATGTAGAGACAGACAAACACACACACACACACATAGATAAGTATATATGAGTGCGTGTGTGTGTGTGTCTACATACTCATAAATACACACTCATATATACTATATCATATATACTAATCTCTATGTGTGTGTATATGTGTGTGTGTGTATGTGTGTGTCTATCAAGTGTTTGTGTGTGTGTCTATGTGTACCTATATTTATTAGGTTGTAAGTATGTATGTATGTATGTATATGTGTGTGTACTTGTGTTTTATATAGTCTCTGTATGTGTATATGAATGTATGCCTATATATACTCAATCACTCATGCACATAAATATGTATGTGAGTGTATATATATATGTATGTGTGTGTGTAAATATATATATATATATATATATATATATATATATATATATATATATATATATATATATATAATGTTTATATCCAAATAGAAAAAGTGTGCACATTTAATTTTTTTTTTCAATAAAGGTTTGAGCTTTCCATTAAACATAAATTGTATTCAGTAAATTCTTCAAAAATACGAGGGATGATAGTTTTTGCCCCCAAGAAGCCTGAAGAAATGGCCAATCTCATAAAGTTTTCAGTATAAAAAATAGACTTGGTAATAGAAATGAAAGACCTTCTCCACTTATAAGAGTTTCTTGCGAATCAAATTTGCCATACGATTAGGCATGCAAGAGTAAAACCAAAGGAGCCCACATTTGTTTTCCAATGAAAAAGGAAAACTCTAAATGGGGTAGACTTTGATAAAGGAAGTCAATTGCCACCAAGCCTCAAAAAACACAAAATTATATTCGCATAGTCACAACTCAAAAAAATAAGGTGGACAGATTCCTCATTCTTACAAAAAATGCATTTTGAGGACAACTGCACACCCCTAGATTGCATAACATCATCTGATGAAATATAACCATGCATAATTCTCCAAACAAAAAATGATAGAGCTGCAGTTGGGAATTTAAACCAATAGGGAAGGGCATTAGGGAAGGGGGTCGAGAGAGCTTTCCTTGCTGAATTCAAGCAACTATTCTTACTATTACCAACTGAAATGCACATAGCCTCGTCCTGAGAGACTAAAGGGGTATCACAGATTAAAGCAATCAAGTTTTTGTCAAGCATTGCATTACCCAATTTATGAACATCCCACTGACCCTCGATCAAAAAAAATGCTTTAATAGCATATTCAATACCAATAATAGGACTGAGGGAATAAAGAGGACCCTCACTGCACCAATTTTCATACCAAAAAGATAAATTCCCATCAGAGACTAAATTGCTCTTCATTTCGACAAAATACATTTTTCAGTAATTGCTCTTCATTTTAATAAATTCTTCCACACAATCGAATCATTTTGTTTAACACGTCTTGCCACCACATGATTAGAGCTCCCATATTTCTTATTCAAGTATGTAGCCCATAAACCATCACCTTTCCTATGTCTTCACCATTATTTGATGCTAAAAGCAGTAGAAGTAGAACAAAGAGGAAAAAAGCCAAGGCCCCTAGAGCTTTTTGGACAAGCAAGCTCATTCCATTAGACCAACGAACTATTTTTCTACCACCATAGTCCCCGTAAGGAAAACCATTGCATAATTTACTCACCGACTTGACAAATTTAGTAGGTTATTTAAGCACTGACAAAAAATGATTGGCAATTCAGTTAATGATGGATTAAAGAAGGACTAGCCTACCACCAAAAGATAGGCACTTTAAAGCTCAACTATTTATTTTTCTTGAGATTGAATACAAGACCCGATTAAAGTGGGAGAAAGATGCAATTCCCTTCATCAAAGGAAGACCCAGGTATTGAATTGGTAACGACGCACGCGAGAGCCCGGATAGGCTTAACAGATAAGAGATTCTATCACCAGCAACAAATTTACCAAATACCACACTAGACTTACTCATGTTAACCTTTATACCAGCAACTTCTTTCATATGCTTCAAAATACCCAGAATAGTGGTAAACGCTTTATTACTTGCTTAACAAAAAACAAGGGTATCATCCACAAAAGATAGGTGGGAAATCAGAGTTCTTCAAGGAATTATGGAAATTGATATATTTGTGCAACTGAAAAGTATGAGAAATCAATCTAGAGAAGTACTCATTAGCAATGATGAAGATAGCAGGAGACAAGGGATCCCCTTGATGAAATCCTCTTGACAATTTGAAAAAACCAAAGCTAGAACCATTTAAGAGCGCAGAGAACCAAACATTAGAGATGGATTTATAGATAAACTGGATAAAAGAATTCAAAAAATCAAACTTTCTAAGCACAATAAATATAAAATGCCACTCAATTCTGTCATAAGCCTTCATTAGATCCAGTTTAATCATAGTATTCCCTCCAAAACATTTCTTATCAATATCATGAACTAACTCCTTAGTTAAGAGATAATTATTAGGTAACAACCTACTTTTGACAAAAGCATTCTGGTTAAGGGAGATAGTGTTAGGAAGTATAGAACTAAATCTATTAGACATAATTTTAGACCCAATTTTGTTAAGAACATTACTCAGGCTAATTGGCCGGAAGTCAGACCATAATTTGGGTCTCTCGACTTCATGAATGAGCATAATAGAAGTAGAAGTCACAAATTTGGGAATATAATTTGAGTGGAAGAAGTCCAAAACAGCTTCCCAAACATCCTCTTTGATAATCCCTCAACAAGATTTAAATAATAAAGTAGAAAATCCATCTGGACCAGTAGCAGTATCACCATCCATACTTAAAACCACCTCCTCCACTTCCTTGAAAGAAGGGGAGGAAATTAGACCAGCATTTTCTTCCTCATAAATAACAGGAAAAATAAGGTCATTACAAAAATTAGAAAGTGAGCATCCCTCACTTCTCCAAAAAGCTTCAAAAAAAGTTATAGGCCGACTCTCCCAAAGTATCCTGGGGGATGATACTACCATTATGATCTTGGATTTGGATAAAAGCATTAGAAGAACACTTGCTATTCCCACAGATGGTGGGGATTATTCAGTTTCAGATAGAGATAAGGAAATCAAATCCAATGGGGTTCACAAAAAGAATCCACCACACTGTCATTATCCTTACCCAAAAAAAGCTTTACCAAACCTCTTGAAAATCTAATAAAATCTTTGGAAAGTAAACAAATAAAATCATCAAACAAAACCAGAGAGATCAAAATATTATTTTTAGGTAAAGAATGAATCCAGAAACTACCTTTACAAAAAGAATCTAGAAAAGCATTTAAACTATTAATGGAGATCCAGCCTTTGATATAAAGACCGATCACTATAAATACCCCCCCTTTACACGGGAGCAAAACCGAAGGAACAAAAGATCTAGATTTAAGAGAAAAAATATTAGGCTTAGGAGAAGGCAAAGGATCATTAGAAAAATCAACCTCACCATTAAATCCTGCCACACAAATCCGCTTGGATGAAGGCGATGAAACCCTAAAATTTCCATTCTTCCGCCTGAATCTCGCAGAACACGCAGACATGTGTAGAAATATTATATATATATATATATATTATATATTTTTTGCTAACAAACTTTCTTCATTAATCCAATCATTGACTTAAAGACTACTCATAGGAAACCCAAAAATGAAGTTCATTCCATACCTCGATTGAACTTCAATAGACACTCAAACCTCAAAAATACAAGAACCATTTGGAAAGACCCAACACAAACTGGTTCCCAGAAAACATATAAGCCGATTGTGGCATCCTCCTGAGACAAACTAAAGGAAAAGCCAAACCGAGAACTTTACCAATCCAAAACTAGAGTCATGAAGTTGCAGAATATTAAAGCTAGAAGAATCCAGAAAGAAGAAAGATTAGCTACAATGAAAAATAGATCAGATTTCCCCAGCAGAGCAGGATAAAATCCAGCAAAAATTAACAAAAGAAGCCGCACATCAATCCAGGAAACTAAGAATTGGAGCTCGAACCATCCTGAAAACAATACGAACATGACACTGCACCTGTCAAAGGAATAGGAATCAACTGAGTATCTGATATCAGCAAAATAGCAACCTGAAAAAACTTTACCAATCCAACAAATAAAAACCCACTAAAAGGGGAAAATCAAACCGCTAGCCAAATGGGGAAAACCAAAACTGCCTTTCCATTAATCACAGACCACCCAAATAATCCAAAAAAAAATAAAATTTACATTCAAATCTAGTCACAAACGATAATTCAGAAAAACATAATATCCAAATATTCGAAGATAGCTAAAGCTATAAATCACAATAGCATCAATCTTTAAAAGATGGGCAACGGCTTAGAGCGGTTGCAATAATACCCTCAGTTATACTGCCTTCCAACTCTATCAAAGGCAACAGATCAAAAATTCATAACCAATCAAACTACCAATTCTAAAACTCCTACTTTCATAAAGACAAATAATATCTGAGATCCCAGCCACCAGAAGTAACAAATAATCACTTCAGATGATTGGTAAACCATCCAGTAGAACTGACTTCAATAATCATACGATAAGCCATGAAAGAGGATAAGAGAATTCAGCCAAACCAACTGCCTTGGAACCCTCCCTGGCCCAAAAACAAGGAGCAGCAAGGCTATTAATGAAAATTTTAGATGCCAGAAAAAAAGAAAAATATAATAAATTGGCCTAGAACAAGATGGTCATGCAGTATGGTTGCAAAATAAACCATTGCTGGTATTTTGCCTTCCAAACTCTAAACAAATGCCCCATCCAAATCTCCTCCAAATGAGATACAATTGGACTATCATCTAACTTCAATAGCTTATAATTGAAAGTCCCAACTACTAAAAAGAGGAACAAAATATTCAATTAAACTTGATGGACCCACCAGATATTCATCTTTAACCATCTGACCCAAAAGCAGTAAAAAATTGAAAGAATCCTATTGTTAATTTTAATAAACTCCTTACAGTAAATCCAAACCTTTTCAGTACCTACTAAGAAAATATGGTTATCAAAGCCACCTTTCCACACAAAAAAACCAAGTCACCAGCCAAGGGATTATCTAAAGTCTTATACCCTCAGCTAGAAAATGTTCCGGCAAGGGATTAAAACACTTTAACCATTTGAAATTTGATTTCCAATCAATTTTAGATATCAAGATTTCTCCAGATTGACTTTTAAGAAGATAAAATCTTATCAAGAAGTAAACACCTTTATTAGACAACGATCTATTAAAATGACAAATGCTATTAGAAAGACTATTAAAATGCTCGAAATTGACTGAGATGTTTGACTTAGCCGTAAAATAACCAGCAGAAATAGCTAATTTCATAAGCTTTTCAATATAATGAAAAGATTTAGAGGCAAAAATGAAGAAGTTCATCCACTTCACCGAAACTCTGGAAGCCCAAATTTGCCAACAAACTTGACAAGCAAGACTGAACCCAAAGTCCCCCCCCCCCTTTTTTTCCAAGCAGACAAAACTTCTTCAATCGATATAAAGAAGAAGAAAAATCTAGTTGCCAAATGTGTTCAAAGCCTTTCTAAGCATTTCTTGCATACGAACAAAAGAGAAAGAAGTGAGAAAGAGACTCCCCTGACTAACAAAATACACACTTCAAAGCAAGTTGAAAACCTCTCTTCCGTAGAATATCATCAGTAGACAAATTCCCTTTAAGTAATCTCCAAACAAAAAAGGGTAAAGCTGCAGTAGGGAGTTTACACCATGAACGAGAATTATTAGGAATAACATAAACAAGAGCGTAGAGATATTATATATATATATATATATATATACATATTTGTGTGTGTTGATATAAATATTATATATATATATATATATATATATATATATATACACACACATATACATCATATATATACACTCACATACATATTGATGAGCATATGTGGTTGAGTATATATAGACATACACTCATGTACACATAAAGAAACTACATAAAACATAG
>JACERR010000022.1:140000-197500 GCA_016760335.1 Gastrodia elata
TTATGTGTATAGAAGTGTAAATATATATTGGATATATACACCCATGGAGTGTGTCTGTATATATATATAGATAAAGATATACCCACACACACACATTATAAATATATATATATATATATGTATTTATTTGTATACATACATACAAACACATACATCCACTGATATACATATGTATGTGTATATAATCATATACACACACACACATACTCTTATATACATAGAAACATGAACCCACACATAATATATATAAGTACATTGATCTTAGTGTTACAAATATACTTCTCTATCAAAATTTATATATATATATATATATATATATATATATTTATATATATATATATGTATATATATATATATATGTATCCGTCTATGTGTGTTTTGTATATATATATATTGTGTATCAAAATATGATAGTATATAAGTATATATATATATATATAAGCAAAATATACAAACACACACACACACACACACACACACACACACACACACAGATATATATATATATATATATATATATATATATATATATATATATATATATATATATATAGATATGCATGCATAAACACACATTGAGATAAGTATATATATATATACACTGAACATATAGATACTATCAACCATATATAATTATAAATATATATAAATACTCAACACACACACACATACACACTCATATATACTTATCTCATACACATTGATGAGCATATGTGTGTGTGTGTTTTGACTCTATCTATTTATATATATTGTATATGTGTGTAATATTTTCTTAAGCCCACACATACAAAATCATAGTTATATATATATATATATTTATATAGACACAAACACACACACATTGAGAGAAGTATATATATAAACTGAAAATATACATACTATCAATCGTATAAATATAAATATATTAAAAAACATAACACACACACACTCATACACACTTGTATATACTTATCTCGTACACATTGATGAGCATATGTCTGTGGGTGTTTTGAATCTATCTATATATATACTGTATAAGTGTTTAATATTTTCCTAAACCTACACATACAAAAACATAGCTATGTATATATATATATACTCATACAAAGAGATAAGTGTGCTGAGTATATATATTAGATGTATATATAGACACTAATGTATACAAATGCACAATTATATACATATATATATAGATATTATAATTGATATGCACCCAAAAAGTGTGTTTATATATATATATATATTCATGGCTATCTATACTAAATTTTTTGTGAGTATATAACACATACACTCACACACACACACAGATAAATATGTACATACATACATAACACACAAACAGACACACACTCATATATAATTATCTCTATGTGCGCATATGTGTTTGTGTGTCTTTGTATGAGTATACGTAGATAGGCACAGGTTCTCAATGTGTACATGTGTGTATATAATTATATCTTTCTATTTTCTTATTTTGATATATAATATATACACCTAAATACAGACATGTACACCCACTGATTATGTGGGTGTAGTATGTGTGTGTGAGTGTGTGCGTTTGTGTGTGTGTATATATATATATATATACGCACACACACACCGACTAGTATATGTAGTTTATGTATATGTTGCAATTATGTATACACACACACTTATCTCTATATATACACTCATATATATATATACATATATATATATATATACATATATATATATATATATACATATATATATATATATATATATATATATATATCCACACATACACGCATGCACATACTTATATATACACACACACACACACACCAAAAATTTGTATGGTTGTGATTATGTACACACCCCCAATTATATATATATATATATATATATATATATATATGTGTGTGTGTGTGTGTGTGTGTGTGTGTGTTTGCATGTGTATATATATATATAAAATATTTATCGATGGGTATACATACTCATAATATTATATATATATATATATATATATATATTATTATATTTCTTTGATTTTATATATATATATATATATACAAATGCATACATCCACTGATATACATATGTATGTATGTATAATCATATACACATACACACACTCATATATACATACAAACATAAACCTACACATAATATATAGGTACATTGATGTAGTGTTATAAATTAACTTCTCTATCAATATATATATATATATATATATATATATATATATATATATATATATATTTATATATATATATATATATCTTTGTGTGTCTATGTATATATTTCACATTTATATCCACACAAATATTATAAAATTTAAAATATATTGTGTATCAAAATATGATAGTATCTACATATACTAGGCATTTTAATTGGATTGCTTGATGTTCATGTTTCTTACATGGTCTAATGCATTATTCTCACAATTCTTATTCCTTTATAGTTGGGTTGAGCAACTAAGCGAGCTGTTCTAAATCGGTTTAATTCTTAAATATCCATTCTAAATTGCTGTTACAGATAAATACTTCTGTGATTGACATTGTATTGTCAGATATTCGTCAAGTGTTTTTTTTTTAATCTTGTCACTCAAAGAGCATTTTTGGGATTTCTTTTTGGCAGTCGATTGATATTCCGAATGTTCTAATTTTAATTGTTGGGCTACTTATAGGCAATTGGCTTTACTTTTGGCCCTCTGTGGTTTTACTTGTTTTCTGTGGCAGATCTCTGTTGGCTCTTTTCCAGGTTCATTATCAGTGCTCTCTCCTCTTTCTGTCAAGATGGCCCATTATTTGCTCAGGTAAATCCTAACCCTGTGTTTCTTTTTTATTATGATGTTTACTAGAGCTTCTTTATTTCTTCTATTGCATTTCCTTCATGAGTTTGCTGCTGCTTTTGGAGTAATGGAGTTGAAGTGATGACGATTACTGCCTTCTTAGTAGTTTATCTTTTTGTTAATGTATTCTGATTGTCTAGTTTGATGGTTTGAGGTTCAGCCGGCTGTGTTGATAGGTATTGTCTTTTGGTTGATTTTTTATTCTGTAAATTTTGTTATTTTTGCTTCTTTTGGGGATCACTCTGTTTGGATCAGTTTGTTTGGTCTGTATGTTGTTTTTTGAATGAAATGAAATTTATGTTTTGACAATATATATATATATATATATATATATATATATATATATATATATATCTTATCTTATTTTGATACACAATATATTTTAAATTATACCTATATTTGTGTGGTTACGACTATTTATACACATTTATATATATATATATATATATATGTATATCTGTGTGCGTGTGTGTGTGTGTGTAATACTTATAGATGGGTATACTTACTCACAATCATATATACATACATACATAAACACACACACACACACACACACACACACACACACATAGATATATATATATATATATATATATATATATATATATATATATACTCGACACACACTCATATATACTTATCTGCATGTGTATGTGTGTATGTGTTATATACACAAAATATTTAGTATATATATATATTCATATACATGCACACATACACACACATATATATATATATATATATATATATATATATATATATATATACTCATATACACCTACTGAGTTTATATATGTACATATTGTAATAACCCAAGCTATTACTTAGGCCATTTAGGACTAACCCAAGTTCTAATTAGAGTTTTAGTGCACTATTAGGTCATTAGGAACACACATCTAATATCGAGTCCAAATCAAAAATCAAATAGATCAAATCCTAATTTTGGAAATTTCCTAAAACCTTTTGAATTGACCTATTTATTTTAATCTCAAATCAAAAATCTGACTTTGCCATTGCATTCATTACCACCAAATTAGCTAGGGGTGATGTTTTGGATGCATTTGGAAGTCGTTGGATTTTCGTCAAATATTTTAATATTATTTAAATACTCCGAAAATCAAATAATTAAATGCTCGTCAAATCAAAAATACGATTATGCCACTGTGTTCAACACCTCTCAATTAGCAAGGGGTGATATATCAAAAAATTTTAGAACACTTTTAGTTAATCATTTTTTTTTATAAAATAGGATTTAACGTTATTTAAAATAATTCTGATTTTTTTTAATATGTGGGCCCCTCCATTTGAAACTTTACCAGGGGCTTAATGGGCTCATCCTATTATTTTGAATGATGTACACCTGCGCCATTTGATAAGGGTGTCCGACGAGACGACCCCGATCTCTCCTTCGCCATCTCTAGGGCACGCGACATTCGCCTGGACACGCGGCCGACGGGTCGCATCCGTCCGTCTATTGCCGCCTTAGAGCTTCATTCAGAGCTCCAATATTTATCTTAATCTGTTGTAAACCTAGAAGGAGACAAGTGGAGTGCATCATTCCTTTGGTAGCTTCTTTTGTTAAACTTATACTTTTCAGTTTCGATCGATCGAGGTACTTTGTTTTCCAGATCACATATCTTTGATCTTATTCAGCATTTCATATATATCACTTCAGGCAAACATTATTCTATGTGTATCAATTGTCAATTGTGCAAATTTGAGCTTGATTTCCTTCACTAAATCAAATTTAGTATTCATAAACCTAAGAGCCTTTAGGGCACCAGGTAGCCGATGGGAGAAGGGCGATTGGGGCTTGGCGTCTAGCTCAGTAGGTGCTCATGGCTTCAGGTTGTTTGCTCGTAGTCGCGATCGCATCTGGAGGTCTCCACCCATGGGAATGTTGAGTTGCCCTAATCTTAAATGTCAAAGTTGACTGTTCATTCTATCCTGGGCCGGACCACTTTCGGCCCGTGCCAAAATGGCCCCACAGGCCGTAATAGCTATTTAGGCCCGCATGAGATCATGCACATTTTTGAACCTGGCTCGCCAGTGTTAGAGAAAAGAGGAATTTAATTATTTGATTTATGTATGATTAATATCATAATTAATAAATCAAACTAATTCTGAAACCTTAAACATCAATATTTTATAAGTTATAAATCCAAATAGTGTGATTTAATATATAATTTTAATTAGAAAATTATGAAAAATTTATTGACACTGTCAAAATTTCATTTGGAATATTTCATTTAGTGATATTTAGGATCCTCCATATTTGCATTGAATGTCCCAAAACTTCAAAGTATCATAACGTTTTGCTCACTTACCAAAACATAGCCAATATGGTCTCAAAGTAATCGGCAAAGCCTCAAGAATATTCCTATAGGGTTAAATTTTTATTAGGGTGATAATTTGACTAATTACTTTTTGACCCAAATCCTAATCTTATAAAGTTTATAACTTTTTACCCACTAGTCCAAACATAGGCAATATGGGTCTTAAAGTGATCAGTAAGACCTCTAAAACAACCTAGTAGTATTTATTTCTCAGTTTGAATTAGTATTAGCTTAATCACTTTTATGATCTTGCCCTAATTATCCTAATTAACCATAGAACTTTAATTGACTATAACTTAGTCAGTTGAGCTATAAATTAGGTCTTTCATATACCATTTTGATCAAGAAGACCGATTTAACAATAAACTATAAAAATATTCTATATCCAATAGTTAGATCTCTTAATCAACTATAATTACCTTAAAACTTGATTAGTAAATAATAACATAAATAGTGATCCAAACAGAGTAATTTTAATTTCTAAATACTCATAGAGTAGAGTAGAACTTAGTGGTTGGGTTGGTTTAATGATTCTATGATTAATTTCACTAATCACTCACTAATCACCTAAACCCTAATTAAGCCATAACTTAGCCAAATGAGGTCCAAATTGGGTCTACTTATAATTAAGGTAATCAATGGATTATAGGGAAGCTATAGCCACTGAGTTTACTAAATTTGGACTTCAAATGGAAAAGTTAGATTTTTTATCCCATTTAGGAAACCCTAATTTGCTTATTTAGCCCTAAACCTTGTATTGGCCATAACTTAGCCAATACTTATCAGAATTTAGTAATTTTAAGTTCTATGGAACCCTTAGACAGTAAGCTTTATTAAACTGATAAAAAATTTAGATTTCATTTGTACAAATTACCAAATTACACCTATGAGTCAAATTCCTTTATTTGATCTCATAATGCTTAATAATCATCCAACATTGATGTACTTATTGTCAAACATCATATTAGATAGTAAGTAATCATTATCCACTAAAAATTTTTATTTTAGAGCCCTAAATCAAAATATAGATTTTTAGACCCTTTAGGAGGGGCAAAATGGTCATTTTTCCCAAATTTAGGGTTTAGTGCTTTTAAGCCTTAGATTCAAGTTATAATAGTTAAAATCAGTAAGTATTGTAAATTTAGAATAAAACAATTGAAGCCATTAATTAAGTTTTAAATCAAAACTTTAATTTTCTATCCTAAATAAATTCTTAAGTAATTTTAGTTGTATGATGTGAGATAAGTCTCACATCATACCCCTTCTTTAAGCCTCTTATCTCTTTTTCCTAATCTTTTTATAACATTAGTTAGGTTTTGTGCTTGAATTCTCATCTTAGTATTTAAGAGCTCATTTATTTGGAATTAGAATTAGCTCTTAAGTTAAATCATCTATTGAGTAAAATGGGTTACTCAATATATGACGTCTTGATTTTTATAGTTTATAGATTTTCATAGTTTATTATTGATTATCTAATATTTTAACTTTAGATTTAAGAATAAAGATCTATCTTCTTTAGTATGACTTCACTAATAGGAGTTACCTTAAATCTTAATCTATAAGATTGGGTGGTGAAACCTTAGTCCTATAGGTTCACCATTAGATTAAGTAATTAAACCCCAATATTTTGAGTTTAATTCTTAATCCTTTTATCTTGATTTGGCAAATCAAGATGTTTTGGATGGCTTAAACTATTAAAATATGATGATTAATTTATTATTCAACTTATAGTCAATATCAATTTATTTATACTTAGGACTTAGCTAGTCCTAATTATTTTTAATTTATAAGATCATGAATCTGAGTTACACTCGATAGTAGGAAGTGGAGATCCTAAACTTGTGTTACTCAGAATAGATAGAACGCATAAATTAGACAACAATTGGTATCACCTGTGTACTAGTAGAGTGACAGACTGTAAAATACAACATTGTGCTCGCACATAAGTGTACGTAGTATGAAACAATAATTTGGAAGGTGAGTTCCGAGATTTATCATCCTCAGGGAATGGGGTATTTTATTACTAAGGTATATCTAATTTTAATAATATTTAAATGGTATAAATTTGTCTTGATTTGGTTCTATTGTCAAAGCAATAATTCAGATGTTGAGAAACTAATTAAAGTAGAGAGGAGAGTTGGGCTTATTCCATGTTAAATGATGGGGACCTCAAGTTGTATACCTTCTCAAGCAAATTTTATTCTTTTTTATTAAGCTAATTAATCAAGTGCACATTATATTCCTTAGAGTTATCCTCTAAATCCTTCAAGTGCAAATCTTGGTGAGATACAAACACATTAGGGTTCAATTTCTGCACAAAGATTCCCATGAGAAAGCAAAAAGAGCATTTTAGTTTTCCTACATCTAGGTTGCAAAAATTCATAGTTTTAATTAGTCGATCTCAAGAACATTGGTTCCACGAATGGGCATCCTGCACATCATTCACAGTTCAGATAAGGAAGTATTTTAATTGGGTTCCATGAACTATGTCACGTCATTCATGAGCTCTCAAAGAATCCACTCCCTCCTTTCACATAGTTGAGCTACGGAGCTCTTATTAATGGGTCTTAGGTCACACGCTTCGAATCATTGGTTGAGCAAAAAATACGGTGCAAGAAGGCTCAAGAAATTCTCACTTAGTTCTAAGCACCTCTTTCACACATACCCCACTCTTAATAATGAAATTAGCCATGGTGCACAAGACTTTCATTTTGTTTATTAGTATTTATAGTTATATTTTCATAACATAAGATTTTCATTTGTTACACATCTTGTTCTTAAGATGATTTCATTAAGTCATTCAAATACAGATTTTCATTTGTTACACATCTCTTCTTCTTCCTCTTCTCGTCTCCTTTAGCTCCCTAGTGCAGCTTCTTGTTCATTCTCCTCTAGCAATGGTTCTTTCCACTTCCCTTAGAGAGGTATCCTTCTTCCTCTATGCAGCCCCCTAAAAATTGAACTTGTTGTATGAAATTTGGGGACCCTTCTTAAGTAAAGAAGAGTTGCATTTATAGAGCGGTCAATCCTCTTCCTTTCTCTTCAAATTTTGCATCTTCCCTCCAAAATTATGCAGCAATGAGTGCCTATCCCACTTGAGGCATGATAAGACAATCTCTTTTTCATTCTTTAATCTCCACATCACTTCAAAAATTCATTTTCCCCTATTAAAAAATATTCTGCTGTAGAAGAAATGATTTGCTAGGAAACAAGGAGCAGGTTGGGGGCTTGTCCGAGCCGCAATAAATGCCCTGAACAGGCAAAAATTTGGCACGCCGCTGCAGCGCGCTATAGCAATCGAGTCTCACAACTGATTTATTGTAGTGCGCTGTGGCAATTTTAAGTCAAGAAACCTGCCCGCTGCAGCGCACTGTAGCGATTGAGTTTTGCAAACTCTTCTGCTGCAATGCGCTGGAGCGGTTGCATCCCACAAACTCTCCCACTGTGGTGCGCTGCAACGGTTGAGTTCTGCAAACTCTCCCGTTAGGGCGCGCTGTAGTGTTGAGTTCAGCAAACTTTCCCTCTGTGGCGCGGTGAAGCTGTTGAGTTCCGCAAGCTCTCCCGCTGCAGAGTTCTAGGGCGTGCTGTGGCGCGCCATAGCAAAAATGCTCCAGAATTCAGTAATTTCTTTGTTAAGAGTCATTCGTATGCAAGTAGCTGTGGTGCGCCATGGTGCACTGCAGCACGCTATAGCGTACTGTAGCGGTTTCCTTCAAGAAAAGGCAAGAACACTCCAGAATTTCTCTAGGAAGGATGAGAAAGGGAGTAATTCTGAAGCAAAAATCAGAAAGTGAAAAGATTCACCCCCCTTATCCCCCCTCCATTAAATAGCCACAAAAATCAAAGGATAAAAAAAATGGTCAAAGGGTCTTCCCCATGCAATAAATGTGACAAGCCTTTGTTTGAAAAGAGAGGAGGGGGCAGCCTTATCAGCAACAAACCTTTTTGACTACTTGGGAAACCAAAATAATTTAACTTTTAGACTGCATTGATTCCCTAGGCAGTCAAAACTGTCACAGCTGGGGCAGATTGCTGCAGCGCGCTGTAGCGATAGAGTTTTACAAGCACTCCCGCTGCAGCACCTTGTAGCAATTGAGTTTCGAACTCTTCCGCTGTAGTGTGCTGGAGGGATAGAGTTACAATAACTATTTTGCTGCAGCACGCTATTGGCGTGTTGTGGCGCCCCGTAACACAAAATATATATATATATATATATATATATATATATATATTCTTTTTTTTTTCTTTTTTTTTTTTTGGCTTGGGTTGCCTCCTAAGAAGTGCTTAGTTTTAAGATCGACTCATTTGAATTTTTTTGTTGTTTAGGGTGGTCAGGAGGTATCGTTTTCCAGACTTTTGAGGTGTTTAGATGGGCACTAACCTATCGTGTGCTCAAATCCTCACCCTCGGCATTCTCTTCACAGCCTACACTTTTGGTTCCGAAGAAAACTTTTTTTTTTCATTTTCCCCTCCGTGTTTTCTTCTTTTTTATCTTCTCCTTACTCTCACCTTCAGTGGAAGTGCACGGGTTAGTCTCGGAGTCACAGAGATTTAATTTTGGCAGGTTAAGTGCTTCATGTACTCTTTTCTCCTTAGCTTTGCTATTTATTTCTAGTTCTATAGCTTGTTGTTTGAAAAGGGTAGGCTTTAGATCTATTAATTCGGATTTACCATGGATCCTTATGCTCATGACCCCCGTACTCACATCTATGATAGCCTTTGAGCTCATGAGGAAAGGCCTTCCGAAGATATTGGTGGAATTTGCATTCACAAATAGCAAAATCAGTGGGGACAATAAAGCTTTTTAATCTTACAGGAACAATTCTTATAATGCCTAGCGGGGTTAATGATTCTAAGTTGGCGAATTCTAGAATTATGGAGGTGTACTCCATCCCTCTTACCTTGAGATATTCATAGATATGGTTGGGCATAATATTGATTGAAGCATCAAGATCACACAAGGGATCTAAAAGTACTTCATTCCTTATCATGTATGGAATGCATAAACTTCCAGGGTCATTACATTTTGGAGCAGTGAACTTTTCACACTTGATTCCTCTCACCCCTTCTCTAGCTTTTAGTTTTTTTTCAACAGCCTTATAATATTTAGTTTTGCATTCTCTATCTGTCTTTTTAGAATGGATTACACTTAACAACTCCCTAGGATTCGCTTCAGTAGAACTAGGCAGAGCTCCTTGTTGCCAAGTGGTCAACTTCTTAGAGATCTGCCCTAGTTGTACTTCAATATTTCTTAGGGATGCTTCTATCCCTTGGATGGAGACATCATGGCGAGTAATAGTAGCTTCAGTGCAGTGCATAAATTGAATTGCTTCTACCATAAAGGTGTTAAAGGCTCCTTCTAAATTTTAATGGTGATGATTAAGATTGTTCCCGTTATTAAGGCCTTGTTGACTTGATGTAAACCCCATTATGGTTTCCATTATTATTGGTTTTACTCCATGACAAATTTGGGTGGTTTTTCCACCCAGGATTATAAGTATTAGAGTAGGGGTTATTCATGTTGTTGTTGTTTCTTAAGTAGTTAACTTATTCGATGTTCGATTGCACCAAAGGATTATTTAAGTTGCAGTTTTCAGTAGTGTGCCTTTCTCCGCACAACTCATGTTGAGTTTCTTGAACAACATTAACTTTCATTTTCTCAATTCGTTTGTTTAAGGCATGGATTTCATTTTGCATGGCCATTATTTGATTTGATTCATTCATTTTTATTGATTTCTTTTTAAACTGTTCAGAAGGCCATTTGTATGTATTGTTTGCCATTTCTTCTAAGAGGTCATAAGCCTCTTCTTGGGTTTTGCTACTTATTGAGCCTCCGGCGGCTACATTAATGAGAGTCCTTGTTGGAGCATTCAAACTATTCTAAAAGGTTTGAACTTTCATCCATAAAGGAAACCTATGATGTGCGCTTTAAGCACTCCTTAAAATGATCCCAACCATCATACAACGTCTCTTCTTCAAACTAGTTAAAGTTAGTTATCTCAATTCTCAAGCGAGCAGTTTTCGCTGGAGGGAAATATTTGGCTAAGAATTTCTTAGCAAGATCATCCCAAGTCTGGATCGAGTCACTTGGGAGTGAGTTAAGCAAACTTTTAGCCCATCCCTTAAGAAAAATGGAAAAAGCCTTAGTTTTACTGCATCTTCAGAGTCACCGTTAAACCTAAAGGTGTCAAATTTCAAGGAAGTTTGAAATATATGAATTAGGATCTTTTGTGGCTAATCCACTGAACCGGTTATTTTGAACCATACTTAATGTGGAAGGTTTGATTTCAAAATTATTTACTTTGATGTTAGGTCTAACAATAGCATAGGGGATTCTCCTAACAATGGGTAGTGTATAGTCTCTAAGTGCCCTTCCCCTAGGCTCTCCTAAAGGCTCTGCAAATTTTCATTAAAGTTTTCCATAACAACTTGTTGATTCCGTAGAATGTTTTGTTCTCTTCTAGCTTGTAAATAGGTTCTCTCAATTTCTGGATGAAAAAGATATTCAGTGCAAATTCTTCTACTCATACAAGATAGAAATTAAGCTATCCATAACAATACAGCAATAGAGTTCAATGATTCAGCAAACAAAAATAAATGAAAGTAAAATAAATGCAAAGTATATGCAAAGTATTTGTATAGTATATGCAAAGAAGAGCAAAAAACAAAAATTTAAACTATATGCAAAGTATTTGCTTAAATTACTATTTACTAATAGATTCTCCTTAATACAAAACAATTACCATTCCCTAGTAATGACACCAAAAACTTCACAAACTGTAATATACGTCTGCGCTCGCACGCAAGTGTACATGGTCTGAAGTAATAATTTGGAAGGTGAGTTCTGAGATTTATCAACCTTAGGGAATGGGGTGTATTGTTACTAAGGTATATATAATTTAAATAATGTTTAAACGGTACAAATTTGGCTTGATTTGGTTCTGTTGTCAAAGCAATAATTCAAATATTAAGAAACTAAATAGAGTAGAGAGGAGAGCTGGGCTTATTCCATGATAAATGATAGGGACCTCAAGTTATATTACTTCTCAAGCAAAATTCATCCTTTTTTATTAAGCTAATTAATCAATTGCACATTGTATTCCTTAGAGTTTTCCTCTAAATCCTTCAAGTGCAAATCTTGTGCGAGATACGAACACACTAGGGTTCAATTTCTGCATAAAGATTCCCATGAGATCGCAAGAAGAGCATTTTAGTTTTCCTACGTCTAGGTTGCCAAAATTGACAGTTTGAATTAGTCGATCTAATGAGCATCCCGCGCGTCATGCGCAGTTCAGATAAAGAAGTAATTTTAACTGGGCTCCAAGAACTATGTCACGTCATTCATGAGCTCTTAAGGAATCCACTCCCTCATTTCACATATGCTAAGCTATGGAGCTCTAATTAATGGGTCTTAGCTCACATGCTTCAACTCCTTGGTTGATGAAAAAATATGGTGCAAGAAGGCTCAAGAACATCTCACTTAGTTCTAAGCACCTCTTTCACACATACCCCGCTCTTAACTAAGAAATGAGCCATGGAGCACAAGACTTTCATTTTGTTTATTAGTATATATAGTTATATTTTCATAACATAAGAATTTCATTTATTAACAGCTTGTTATTCAGATGATTTCATTGAGTCATTCAAATATAAATTTTCTTTAGATCAATGCTTGAGGAATTTCTGCATCATTCATTGAGTCCTTTACATTTTAGAATGGGCTTAGCCGAACCCTCCCCAAGGGAATTTAGCCTTCCATTACAGTGAAGAAAAGAAGAAAACATACAAGGATGAAGACCCTTTAATGATCGATTAAAAGAAAGTAAAAGCAAGATCAGAGTTTACTAGGAACAACCCTTAACGGGGTTCTCTGTATTTCTCTTCTTCTTCCTCTTCTCCTCTCCTTTAGCTCCCTAGTGCAGCTTCTTGTTCTTTCTCCTCTAGCAATGGTTCTTTCCACATCCCTTAGAGAGGTCCCCTTCTTCCTTATGCAGCCCCCTAAAAATTGAACTTGTTGTATGAAATTTGAGGACCCTTCTTAAGTAAGGAGGAGCTGCATTTATAAGAGGATCAATCCTCTTCCTTTCCCATCAAATTCTGCATCTTCCCTCCAAAATTCTACAGCAATGAGTGCCTATCCCACTTGAGGCATGATAAGACAATCTCTTTTTCATTCTTTAATCTCCACATCACTTCAAAAGATCATTTTTCCCTTTTAAAAGCTAATCTGCTGCAAAAGAAATGATGGCTGGGAGAAAAGGAGCAGTTGGGGGTCTTGTCCCAGCCGCAATAAATGCCCTAAACAGACAAAAATTTGATGTGCCGCTATAGCACGCTGTAGCAATCGAGTCTCACAACTGCTTTGCTGCAATGCGCTGTGGCGGTTCTAAGTCAAGAAACCTGCCCGCTGTAGCGCGCTGTAGCAGTTGAGTTTTGTAAGCTCTTCCGCTGTAGTGTACTGGAGCGATTGAGTCTCGCAAACTCTCCCACTATGGTGCACTACAACGGTTGAGTTCCATAAACTCTCCCGCTGTGGCGCGCTGTAGTGATTGAGTTCCACAAACTCTCCCTCTGTGGCAAGGTGTAACGTTGAGTTCCGTAAGCTCTCCCGCTGCACCACGCTGCAGCGCACTGTAGCGATTGAGTTTCACAAATGCACCAGCTGCAGCGCGCTAGGGTGCGTTGTGGCGCGCCATAGTAAAAATGCTCTAGAATTCAGTAATGTCCATGTTAAGAATCTTCTGTATGCAAGTAGCAGTGGCGCACCATGGCGTGCTGCAGTGCGCTATAGCGTGCTGCAGTGGTTTCCTTCCAGAAAATGCAAAACCACTCTAGAATTTGCTGGGCTCACTTTTTACTTGAAAATAAGCAGAATTTGATCAAGAGGGCTGTTTAAAATAAGAAAATGAATGAGATTTTTCCTTTATTTTAGGATATAAATTTTGGATTTATCATAGAGTCTTTTACTCACTTTGAAAATTTGATGCTTTTCTTATCTTGTTTTGAGGCTTATACCTTGTATACATATATTGGACATAGGATATTTGATAAGTATCTCATGTCAATTTTGAATTTGCATACATATCATTCATGTTTTATCAATATTTTCAGCTTTATGGTTTTTAGTAGGTTATGACCTAACTAGTATACCTCTTTAATCCATAGGTCCGGCATAGTACGCTAGATTGCTAGTGTCTGGTAAGTCTATCCATGCCTAGTTGAGCGTTGGTTTCCTAGGGTGGCGAGAAATAGATTTTTCACCCATATGACTTTATTAGTTAGGATATGATTTGGTGGTACTAGTCGTAGGGGAAGTTCTGCTCAGTGATATTCAATTCAGTACTTTCTACCTTAGCTCATCAGGCTAAGTGATATTCAGTTCAGTATTTTTGCCTTAACTCATCAGGCTAAGTGATTTCAGTACATTTTAGTTTAAAGCTTCTGCCTTAGCCCATCAGACAAAGTGAGATTGTTTTCTTTCAGTTTTGAATGGCTTATGTAGCCATAACAATTTTTAGTTTTTGATTTACTTTTTTTAGTTTACTTTTCTGTATTTCAGTACTTTCATATTTATTATCTTATTGCTTTTACAAATTGTATTTACTTATAGGATGCTAGTCTTGCTCGCTTGATTATAAATACATAGAATGTTAGTTTTGCTTTTAGTTATTTAATTAATCATATGTTTTTTTCCTTTATAATGATTAGCATAAACTTATATTGATCATAAGTATGTTTAGGATGAGTTTTCTTTCAATTAGTAGTATTATTCTTTATTTTATGCTTAACCTCGTTGTAGCTATAGTTGGAGGTATGTGCTTACTTCCTCTTTTGTTTATATTATAAACTTATTATTTATAACTATCTTTTCTTTTCATATGCATTCTGCTCCTTTACTTTCTTATATATTATGTTTTAATGGTGATATCTAAATTAACATAATAAAATTACAGCTTAAAATGCACTTAGACATTTTGTCTAATTAGATTTTTCTTTTGTTGGTTGGGGCCCTATCATTGTGAAACTGACAATGGTAGATTCTGAGATATTTAAGGTTGTGGAGCCTTCTCAAGACCAGATTCAGGAAAAGGTTCGAGCTATTGAAGACCTTTAGCTTTTCTTTCTGCATAAGTGAGGATGAGTGGCTAATTATATTTTATTTATGCTTAATCTATTTAGTCATGTTGTAATACTATAGGGTTAACTTTATTTCTTTTCTTTTACTGCTTTACTTATTCTGAGTTAGATATTTAGTATCTTATATTGTAATGAATGGATGATTATTATTATGCTTCCGCACTCTACTTTCATGTAAATATCATTTAGTGGGAATATACTTTAGAAATAAAAAAGTCTTTAATTATGATAGATTAAGATAAGTACCTAATTTAATTATAAGTGAGGATATTGTCATTTGGTGACCACTCCACCGTAATCATATTAACTTAAAAGTTAACAGGACCACGGTAGGGTCGAACCGCCGCACAAGTACTCAACACACACACACATACGTATGCTCATCAATGTGTATGTGAGTATATATATATATATATGTGTGTGTGTGTGTGTGTGTGTGTGTGTGTGTGTGTGTGTGTGTGTATGTGAAAAAATATATACATATATATACACTCATATATACACACGTATACACCCACTGATTATATTGGTGTACTACATACTTACAACCATATATCTACATATATATACATACACACACATGCACACACACACACATATACATATATACTAAACATTTATAGACACACACACACATACAAGATAAATCTATAATTTATATCCCAAATAAAGAAAAAATCTCATTCATTTCTTTATTTGAAATAGCCCCTTGATCAAATTTTGCTTATTTTTAGGTAAAAAGTGAGCCCAACAATTTCTAGGAAATTCTGGAGTGTTTTTGCATTTTTAGGAATAAAACTGTTGTGGCACGCTGCAGTGCGCCACAGCTACTTGCATACAGAAGACACTTATCAAGGGAATTACAGAATTTTGGAGCATTTTTGCTGCGGCGTGCCATAGCGCGCTGCAGCAAAAGAGTTTCTGAAACTCAATCGCAGCAGCACGCTGAATTTTTGCTAGCTCAGTGCATTTAGTGCGACTGGGACAAGACCCCCAACCTACTCCTTATCACCCAGCCATCATTTCTTCTGCAGCAGCTTATTTTGTTGGCAAGAGGGTGGATTGAAATGATATCAAAGAATTAAAAAGGGAAAAGAAGAAGTTACTTCACTCCTCAAGTAGTATTTGCAATCATCACAAGTTTAAAAATAATGAGGGAAAAAAAGAATTTAAAAATGGGGAAGAGGAGAGTAATCCATCTATATATGCACCTCTTCTTCACTTAAGAATGGTTCCAACTTTTCATCCAAAAAGTTCAATTTTTGTGGCTGCATAGAGGAAGAAGGAGACCTCTCCAAGGGACGTGTAAAGGACCATTACTAAAGGAGAAAGAAGCAAAGGCTGCACTAGGGAGCTAATGTAAAGAAGAAGAGGAAGAAAAGGAGAGATCCATAGAACCCCATTAAGGGCTGTTCCTAGTAAACTCTAATCTTGCTTTTACATTTATTGTAGTGGATCATGAAAGAGTCTTCATCCTTGTATGTTTTTCTTCTTTTCTCAGCTATAATGGAAGGCTAAACCCCCTTGTAGAGGGTTGGGCTGAAGCCCATTGTAAAATATAATGGACTTAATGAATGATATAGAACTTCCTCAGACTTTGAAATAAAAAAAAATGTTTTTGAAAGATCAAGTTGTGGAATAAATATAAATCTTATTTTAAGAAATATAATTATAAATACTACATTCAAAATAAAAGTCTTGTGCTCCATGGCTCATTGCTTAGTTAGGAGTGGGATATGTGTTAAAGGGGTGCTTAGAACTAAGTGAGAAGTTCTTGAGCCTTCTTGCACCATATTTTATGCTCAACTAGGGAGTCAAAGTGTGCAAGCTAAGACCTAATAATTGGAGCTCCGTTGCTCAGCATATATGAAAGGAGGGAGTGGATTCTTTGAGAGTTCATGGATGATGTAACATAGATTATAGAGCCCAATGAAATCACTTCCTTATCTGAACTGTGCATGATGCATGTGATGATCATTAGTGGAATCAATTCTCTTGAGATCAGCTAATTAAAATTATAAATTTTGGTAACCTAGACGTAGGAAAACTAAGATGCTCTAATTGCGATCTCATGGGAAGCTTTGTGCAAAAATTAAACTCTAGTGTGTTCATCTCTCGCACAAGATTTGCACTTGAAGGATTTAGAGGACAACTCTAAGGAATACAATGTGCACTTGATTAATTAGCTTAATAAAAAAGAATGAAAGGTGCTTGACAAGTAGTACAACTTGAGGTCCCCATCATTTCATATGGAATAAGCCCAACTCTCTTCTCTAAGTTAAATAGTTTCTAACCTCTACATTATTGCTTGTTAATGAAACCAAATCAAGCCAAAATCATTTCGTTTAAACATTATTGAATTTAGATATACCTTAGTAACAAAACATACAATTCCCTGAGGACGATAAACTTCGGAACTTACCTTCCAAATTATTACTTCAGACCACGTACACTTGCGTGCAAGCGCAGACATGTATTTTATAGTTTGTCAAGTTTTTGGCACCGTTGCCAGGGAATGATAATTGTTTTGTATTAAGGAGAATCTACTAGTAAATAGTGATTTAAGAAAATCTTTTGCATATAGTTTTAATTTTTATTTCTATAATTATTTGTGCTAACCATTAACTTTTCTTTCATTTACTTATGTTTGTTGAATTATTGAACGCGATTGATATACTTGTTCTTGATAGCTTAATTTCAATCTTGTATGAGTTGAAGAATTTATACTGATTATCTTTTTGATCTTAAAATTGAAAGAACCCTTTTGCTAGCTAGAAGAGAACAAGCAATCTTAAATAATCAACAAGCTGTTATGGAAAACTTTGATGAAATTCCTAGGGAGTCTTTAGGAGAACAACTGGGTAGAGCACTTAGAGATTATGCCTTGCCCACTGTCAGGGGCATTCCACATGCAATTGTTAGGCCAAACATAGAAGCCAATAATTTTGAGATAAAATCTTCTACACTTAGTATGGTTCAAAATAATCAATTTGGTGGGTTAGCCACGGAGGACCCTAATTCACACATTTTAAACTTTCTTGAAATATGTGAAACCTTCAGGTTTAATGGTGTTTTTGAAGATGCCATTAAACTTAGGCTTTTCTATTTTTCCCTAAGAGACAGAGCCAAGAGTTGGCTCAGCTCTCTCCCGAGTGATTCCATCCGTACTTGGGATGATCTCGCTAGGAAATTCTTAGCGAAATATTTCCCTCTGGCAAAAACTGCTCAACTGAGAATTGAAATAACCAACTTCAATCAGTATGAAGGGGAGACTCTATATGATGGGTGGGATTGCTTTAAGGAATGCTTAAGGCGATGCCCGCATCATGGATTCCCTTTGTAGATGAAAGTGCAAGCCTTTTACAATGGTTTGAACGCTCCAACAAGGACTCTCATTGATGCGGCCGTCGGAGGCTCAAATAGAAGCAAAACCCAAGAAGAGGCTTATGACCTCTTGGAAGAAATGGCAAACAATACATACCAATGGCCTTCTAAATGGCTAAAAAGGAATCAATTAAAATGAATGAACCAAATCAAATAACGGCCCTGCAAAACAAAATCCACGCCTTTAATGAACACGTTGAGAAAATGAATGTTAACGTTGTTCAAGAACGCAATGTGAGTTATGCAGGGGAAGGCATGCTAGTGAAAACTACAACTTAAATAATCCTTTCGTGCTATCGAACACCAAATAAGTTAACTACTTAAGAAACAACAACACCATGAATAACCCCTACTCCAATACTTATAAACCTAGGTGGAAAAACCACCCAAATTTCTTATCGAGTAACAATAATAATAATGGAAACAATAATGGGGCAGGTTCATCAAGTCAATAAGGCTTTAATAATGGGAACAATCTTAATCATCACCATTCAAACTTGGAAGGAGCCTTTATCGCCTTTAAGGCAGAAACAATTCAATTCATGCATGCACTAAAGTTACTATTACCCTCCATGATGCCTCCATCCAAGGGATAGAAGCATCCCTAAGAAATATTGAAGTTCAATTCGGGCAGATCTCCAAGAAGTTGACCACTCGACAGCAAGGAACTCTACCTAGTTCTAGTGAAGTGAATCCTAGGGAGTTGGTAAGTGTAATTAAATCTGAAGGGATGGATGGAGAGTACAAAACTAATGATTATAATGCTGTAGAAAGGGAACTAAGGGCTAGAGAGGGGTTGAGAGGAACCAAGTGTGAAAAGCTCACTGCTCCAAAATGTGAATACTTTAGAAGGTTATGCATTCCATGCATGATAAGGAATGAAGTACTTCTAGATCCCTTGTATGATCTTGGTGCTTTAGTCAATATTATGCCCTACCATATATATGAATATCTCAAGGTAGGAGGGATGGAGTACACCTTCCATAATTCTAGAATTCGCTAACTTGGAATCGTTAACACTGTTAGGCATTGTAAGAAATGTTCCTGTAGGATTAGGAAGGTTCATTGTCCCCATTGATTTTGTTGTTTGTGAATGGGATAGGTTGAATGCAAACTCCATCATTATCTTCGGAACACCTTTCCTCATGAGCTCTAAGGCTATTATAGATGTGTGTAGGGGGGTCATGAGCATAAAGATCCATGGTAATTATGAATTAACAGATCTAAAACCTACCATTTTCAAACAACAAGCTATGGAACTAGAAATAAATAGCAAGGCTAGGGAGGAAAGAGTTCATGAAGTGCTGGACTTGCCAAATTTAAACCTATGTGACTCCGAGGGTAGCCCATGCACATCTTCCGAAGGTGAGAGCAAGGAGACGGTGAAAAAAAAGAAAATAAGGAGGGGAAAGAGAAAAAAGAAAGTTTTCTACATAACAAAAAGTGTAGACTGTGAAGAGAATGCTGAGAGTGAGGGTTCGAGAACACTGCATGTTAATGCCCATACAAATACCTCAAAAATCAGGAAAGAGTTACCTCCTAACCAGTAAAGCAACAATGAGATCTCAAGCGAGTCGAGCTAACAACTTTAAACTAAGTGCTTCTTGGGAGGCAACCCAAGTTTAAAAATTAATAAAAAAAAAATGTATAAGATAGAATGTTTATATCAATTGTGCTACGGCGCGCTACAGCGGGAGAGCTTTCAAAATTCAACTGCTACCGCGCACTACAGCAAAAGAGTTTTCGAAATTTAATTGCTATAGCGCACTGCAGCGAAAGAGTTTTCAAAACTCACTTGCTACAGCGCGCTGCAGCGATCTACACTAGTAGTACCAATTTTGACTGCCTATGGAATCAATGCAGTCAAAAGTTTACTTCATTTAGGATTCTTAGGCAGTTAAAAAAAGTGTTGTTGATAAAGCTACCCCCTCCTTTTTTTCTTTTCCATTTAAAGCTTATCATATTTATGGCATGGGGAGCCCCTTTGCCTTTGAAATTATGGCTATTTAAGGGGAGTTAGGGGGGGTGTAATCTTTGCACCATCTGATTTTTGCTCCAGAATTACTCGCTTCCTGATCCTTCCTTAAAAATTTCAGCTCTCCTTAAAATATCACCATGTCTTCGGGAAAGAAATCTAATCAAAGGAGAGAAGCCGAGGCCTCCACATCTGGTGGAGCCTTTAGCAAGTAGAGGTTCTCCTCCGAGGAGACTGAGCAGAGGTTCACGTGGTTACTTCCAGGCAGTAGCTCATCCCGGAGAAGTGTTTCAGGCGGCTATTGTCAGTGCCATCTGAGTAAGTGGCCCCCCGGGGATGCAGGCCAATGGAGACCACTCCTACAGTCTCATACCTGAACCTTGTTCAGGATGTTTACGCCAATGCTATTAACGTGGTTGGAAGTAGAGTCTTTGTGTGGGGAAAGGGAGTTATTTTTGGGCATGAGCAAATCATGTGATTCTACGGGTTGAGGGTGGTCGAGGACTGCTCTCACTTGACCCTCATTGAGTCTAGCTATGACTCGACTACTCTCGCAAGTGAACTCGTTTCCAATAATGCAGATCGGAGAGGAAATTTGACCAACATTCATTGAGCCCTCCTCACAGACTCAAGTAATGCATGGCTGGTTTTCATATCCAGCTTCATCATTCCATTGAGTCACCTTAGTGAAGTGACCCATTTAAGGGCGCGGCTCATGTGTGCGCTCCAATGACCCAGAGAAATTTGTCTCTTTGGCATCAATTATGAGCATCTCTGGAACGCCTTGAAAGGGTCCTACACTGCACTGGCATTCGGATCATTAATCTCTGGCATCTATCTGGCCCAGGGGGATAAGGTCCTTTCCTCTGACACCACCGTCCCCCCTAGTGCCCCCCTTGAGCTAACAAATTTAAATGCCCGTTCCCAAGTACCAAAGCAGATTAAGAAGAGGAGGGGAGAAGAAGGTGAAGCTTCAACTTCCACTGGCCGCTCTTACTCAGAAAAATTGTTGATACAGATTTATGCTCAACAAACTGACATGGGTAAAGCTATGGCCACTGATATGCAGTTTTGAAAGAAGGAAATTGCCCAACAGTGGGAGTTCCAATTGGAATTCCATGAAACTCTTGGAATGATGTTCCAAGATTGGAGCTTGCATGAAGGACTGGATGGCTCTTTGCTGCCACAACCACCTGTCAGCGACCCTATCTTGAACACCTGTTGGTCGTGTGACTATTCTTATCAGAAGATGGATGAGGAGGATGCAGAAAAAGTGAGGTGGATGACTAAATTAGGTTGTATTTTTCTTATTTGCATTTCTAGTTTTTCTTTTCTTTGTGTGTTTTGTTTTTCTTTAAGGAAATAATTTATGAATTATCATATTTTCAATTTCATTCTATGTTTGCAACGATATATTTCTTATGAACTTTTTAAGATTATGGAAGTGACAAGAATATCAATGTAGAAATTAATTATCAACCAAAGATTGCTTAACAAAAAATGACTAAATTCATTGATAGCATTAAATCATCTAAATAAGGGAATAATTTTAGGTTGAATCTAGTCTCCAAATATTTAAATCAATGTTAAGGTCTAAGTGTGGGGGAAGGCTTAGAAATAAAAACTAATGATGATATTGAGTGAGCAAAAGAGTGTGTTAGGCTCCTGTAGGACTTCATGATTACAAATATTTGGAAGTGGGATGAGGAAAAATATCTCTCCCTAAGGATGAAAATAAAAACAAAAATAGGGATGAAGAAAAATATCTCTCCTAATAAAAAAATAAATAGGATGATGAAAAATATTTCTCCTAAAATTTTAAATATCTTTGTGATTCATAAGAAGAAGCACATATGATACAAAACTATTGATTACTCACTACCACCCTAGTTCAGTATTTCTAAGGAACCTTCCCAATTACCTAGCACCAAGTATTACACACTTAAAATTGGAGACTAGTTTATCAACTTTGGCTCATAACCCATGTTAAAAAAATTTAAATGATGAAAAATATGCTTATCATTTTAGTTAAGCATAAATTTTGAATTGCAACTAATTCACATTAACATTACTTATAGACTCTCATACCTTAGAAATAGAAAAAATCATTTTTGAGCTTACTCGAGGACGAGCAAGAGTCTAAGTGTGGGGGTATGATAAATATATAATTTATATCCCAAATAAAAAAAAAACTCATTCACTTCTTTATTTGAAACAGTCCCCTTGATCAAATTCTGCTTATTTTTCAGTTAAAAAGCCAGCCTAGCAATTTCTGGGAAATTATGGAGTGTTTTTGCATTTTCTGGAAAAACATTGCTATGGCGCGCTGTCGCACTGCGCGCCACAGCTACTTGCATACATAGGACACTTATCAAAGGCATTACTGAATTCTTGAGCGTTTTCATTACGGCGCGCCACAACGCGCCCTAGCGCGCTACAGTAGGAGAGTTTACGAAACTCAATTGCTCCAGCGTGCCCCAGCGAGAGAGTTTACGAAAATCAATCGCTTTAGCGCGCCCCAACGGGAGAATTTACGAAACTCAATCGCTCCAGCGCGTCATAGTGGAAGAGTTTATGAAACTCAATCGCTCCAGTGCGTTGCAGCGGCACGCCAAATTTTTGCCAGCTAAGTGCATTTAGTGCGGCTGGGACAAGAACCCTAACCTGCTCCTTGTCTCCCAGCCATCATTTCTTCTACAGTACCTTATTTTATTGGCAAGAGGGTGGATTAAAATGATATCAAAGAATTAAAAAGGGAAAAGAAGATGTAACTTTACTCCTGAAGTGGTATTTGCAATCATCACAAGCAAAAAAATAAAGAGGGAAAAGCAGAATTTGAAAAAGGGGAAGAGGAGAGTAATCCATCTATATATGCACCTCTTCTTTACTTAAGAAGGGTTCCAACTTTTCATCTAAAAAGTTCAGTTTTTTGGGGCTGCATAGAGGAAGAAGGAGACCTCTCTAAGGAAGGTGGAAAGGACCATTGCTAGAGGAGAAAGAACCAAAGGCTGCATTAGAGAGCTAAAGGAAAGGAGAAGAGGAAGAAGATGAGAGATCCAGAGAACCCCATTAAGGGTTGTTCCTAGTAAGCTCTAACCTTACTTTTACATTTCTTATAGTGGTTCATGAAAGAGTCTTCATCATCATATGTTTTTCTATTTTTCTCAACTCTAATGGAAGGCTAAACCCCCTTGGGGAGGGTTGCATTGAGCCCATTATAAAATATAAAGAACTCAATGAATAATATAGAACTTCCTCAAGCATTGAAATAAAAAAAATTTGCTTTTGAAAGATCAAGTTGTGGAATAAATGAAAATCTTATATTAAGAAAATATAATTATAAATACTACAATCAAAATGAAAGTCTTGTGCTCCATCGCTCATTGCTTAGTTAAGAGTGGGATATGTGTGAAAGGGGTGCTTAGAACTAAGTGAGAAGTTCTTGAGCGTTCTTGCACCATATTTTATGCTCAACTAAGAAGTCGAAGAATGTGAGCTAAGACCCATTAATTGGAGCTCCGTTGCTTAGTATACGCGAAAGGAGAGAATGGATTCTTTGAGAGCTCAGGGATGATGTGACGTTCATAGAGCCCAATGAAATCACTTTCTTATCTGAAGTACGTATGATGCACGTGATGCTCATTAGTGGAATCAATGCTCTTGAGATCAGCTAATTAAAATTATGAATTTTGGTAACCTAGACGTAGGAAAACTAAGATGCTCTAATTGTGATCTCATGGGAATCTTTGTGCAAAAATTGAACTCTAGTGTGTTCATCTCTCACACAAGATTTGCACTTGAAGGATTTAGAGGACAACTCTAAGGAATATAATGTGCACTTGATTAATTAGCTTAATAAAAAAGAATGAAAGGTGCTTAACAAGTAGTACAACTTGAGGTCCCCATCATTTCATATGGAATAAGCCCAACTCTCCTCTCTAACTTAAATAGTTTCTAAGCTCTACATTATTGCTTGTTATCGGAACTAATTCAGGCTAAATCAATTCATTTAAACATTATTGAATTTATGTATATACCTTAGTAACAAAACATATCATTCCCTGAGAACGATAAATCTCTGAACTTACCTTCTAAATTATTACTTCAGATCATGTACACCAAGCGCAGACATGTATTTTACAATCTATCAATACACATATACAAACACATACATTCACTGATATATATATACATCCACCCACATAGATTATATATATAGGTACATTGATGTTAGTAAATTATAAATATACTTCCATATGGAAATATATATATATTCTCACAAAGTGTTTAATATATATATATATATATATATATATATATTAGTCACACTAAATGAGATCAACTATATGAGATGACTACATGAATCTCTTGACTCTACCCAATCAAATAATAGCTACTCCCAATACTAAAAGTACGTATAATTGTCATGCCTTTAATGTGGGAGTAATAAACATGTTTTCATAATCTCCTTCCTAATTGTTTCTAGCATTAATTCAAATGTGAGTATTTAATGATTATTCATAAATCACTTAATTCTTTTACCAAATCATCTCCAAGTTGGGGTTTAAAGGATATGTGCTGAATTCAAGCCATCTTGACCAGATAAAGTACTTTAGCTTGAACTAGACCACATTCACAATAGTCCATTGCATGCCAAGAGGAAGCTGAACAAAATCATCAAATTTAGTGCCTATTAAGATTGTAATCCCCATTTGATTCCATCTTCTTGCTCTTCCATACCAATTTATTGCATTTCTTAAGGTTCTACAATTTGTGAGATCAAACATTATCAGAATCGCAGCAGCATCTATGCAAGCCAAGGGGATGTGATCAACAAAAAGATGATTCCCTCAAAAATCCCAAATGGTGAAAGCTATCTTTACACCTCTCACAAGGAAACCTTATCCATCAAATTAAGCCCATTCAACTGCAAACCCCTATTCTTGTCTCCATCTCCCATGTACTTCATCAATAAACTAGTTTTTCCAATCTGGCAATCGCCAATGAGGCTGATCTAGAGGGAGACGAGGTCATCAAAGTCATCCTTGGATGATACAGAATACGGTGATGATGAAAGCGAACAATGAGCTGTTTCCTTAGAAGGCGATTCCTCATCATGCTGGATCTGGAGGTATTGGAGACAGCTGTTTCCATCAGAGGAAGCAATGGTAGATGATGAAGCGGAGCAAGAAGATCAAGCAATGATATGGCGCCATAAAAGGAGAAGGACGTGGGGAAAAAGGCTTTGCGATCGACGCGGCTACACCAAATGTTTGACCGGACGATAGCCCGGCTAAGCTCGCTCATCGTCGACATAAACAACTACCACCATCGGCCATCTCTCTCTCTCTCTCCCTCGCTTCCTTTGCTTCGGCCTGTCTCCTATATATATATATATATATATATATATATATATATATATATATATATATATATATATATATATATATATATATATATATATATATATATATATATATATATATAGATATATATATATATATATTTGTGGGTGTATGTACAAATAAACACATACATCCATGGATATATATATATATATATATATATAGATGGCGAAGGCTTCAGCAGGGTTGGGGCTGCGCTGGATCTCCAATGGCGGTTCTAGGGTTTCCCCGTTGGCATCGGCGAGTGTGTTTGGGGGCGAGGGGAACTATCTTGAGGAGCTTCCCACCCCGCTTCCTCTAAGTGTCGCCTCGTCTAAGGGGGACTGCAAGTCCACTCCTAAAGCCCCTTCTTTCTCTCTTCCATGTCGTGGTGGGGGCGGTTTCTCAGTTTTGTGGATATGCATTAAAGGCTGAGTCTCTAGTGTTGCTCTAAACTTTTTCCTACACTATTTTTGTAATGGAGGGTTCTGGATCAAGAATCTTCCAAAGAATAACTTTTCGATTGCCTTTGTTTCTTTTGACAATTTTGTGGGTTTCCTCTCTAGGCACTTTATTTTTCTTTCTACAGGTACTCTAAAGGGTTTGCAGACAAAGGCTAAAAGGAGATAGAGGACCTTCTATGTGAACCTCACTGAATATCCTTTCTTTATATGTGCCCAAAGTTAAATAATACTCATCATCTATGGGAACTGCCAAGTGTTATTGGGGCTCCAATTGCTATTGATCATCTCTCAGGCTTCTAACATGCCCCTCGAGCTCGGGCGCTTGTGGACTTGGATATGTCAAGGTGATGTCCCAAATTGATAGAGATTATAGAAAATACTTTCCATCATTTTCAAGAAGTTAGAGTTGAGCAGGAATATGTTAAATGTATCTCGTGCAACAAGTGCGGTCATGTTAAGGAGGAGTGTAAGAAAAAGGGTATTTTTTCAGGAAAGTTTGTTTGGAGGGCAATGCCTCCTAAGCCCTCTGCATCATCTCCCTTAGGGGAGGAAGGCAAAAATTGTGAGTTAGCTCTTATTCCATTTGTAGACCATTCATTCGATCTCTTAGAGGAGTACCCCGCTTAGAATGATCTTGATTCTTCTAAGAGTGGTGAGGAGATATTAACCCTGCATTCAAATTTTGTTAATGTGATCTTGGAGGCTATATATAACAACCCTAGGTTGTTACCCTAGCTAAAACTAGATTAATTTTGCTAAACCAAGGTTTGATTTTTGATTCCATTAGATTTAATGGGTCATTTAAATCTAAACCTAGAAGTTTGAAATCAATCGGAGCTAAATTGGAAAATTTGGTATTTTTGGCTATTTTTAAGCCCTGAAAAATACTTAAATTATTTTGATCTTGAAATTGAAATTTGATTTCATTTTTGAATTCCTCACACCCAAATTAGCTAAGGGTGAATTTTTGGAATTTTTGGAGCTAGTTTGGTCCTAAATTGAATTTGGGAAATTTTCGAATAATTAAGAATTAATTAAAAAGTTTTAATTAATTAAAATTAAATTTTACTTAATTTTTAATTCTGTGGGATTTGCTGTCGGGACCGCGGCAGATCCGCTGCGGGGTACCGACAGCGGCACACGGTTTCGAGCCAATGGGATCTCTAGTACGTATCTCAACGCAGGATCCAAGGGCTCGTGTCGCTCCACCCCGTGATTGAATCTCAGTCGCGCGATCGGCATATTGAATATAACGTCCAGGATTTAATCCGCGCGACCGTTACTTAAGATCTCCATCAGGCCGTCCAAACGCAACAGATTTGCAGATCAAACGGCTCTGAGACCCTAGTCACTGTGGATCTTCGTCTCCAGAGGATCCCGTCCCGACAGAAGGAAATTTGCCGTATCAAGCCACGTCGGACCTGTCTGCCATCTTCCTGCCAGGTCAGCTAGACCGTTAGGGTCCTTCCCGTAGTGGCCAAACCTAGGGAGCTGGGTAGTGTGGCCGAGCTAGTCCAATTAAAAGAGTTTGAATGAACTCCTCGGCCCGAGCTTAATTCTCGAGCCTCAGCTATGGTTCCACCCCCCAGAGCCCCCTTGACCTATAAGTAACCGTCCCCTAGTCCAGTGAGCTCGTTTGCTCACTGAAACCCTCTGGAGTTCTCCACTCCTTCTCTGCTGGTGCCCATTGGAACTGCCGCCGTTCCAGGAGATTTTCAGTGCTTAGGACCGCTGATAGTGGGTGTGCGTCTGACATTCAGACCCCCAGCTTGTACCTGCATTCACTTGGAGCGCCAGGGCAGTCTGCATTGTCTTCATCGTGGCAAACCAAGGTACAGCTTACTTCCTTTTCTCAGTCAAGCTGGATTCAGCTCTTTTCAACTCTTCGCAAGCCTAGATGCTAAGTAGGATCTTACCTTAGCTCCTCCGCAGTCGATCGAGTCAGAAAGCGTGGTCTGGCAGTGACCCAGATGACGAATTCATCGTCTGTATGCACCGCTAGATGAAATTCTAGTTCACCAAATTTGGCATTTCCAGTTGGAGTTAATTGTCTAGCTAGTACTAGGACCGTCTGGGCCATAATTGTGAGCTGGTATCGAGGGTTGAACTCGACCAGATCGATCGATTCGACTAGAATCGATCAATCCAGTCGCGAGCCTGAACAACCGAAAATGCCTAGTAGCACCCCGGCGATCCAGACCACCCCGGAGCTCCTCGTTTCACCCTATCGCTTCCTCGTCGATCCCTAAATGTGCAAGGATCAGGATCGTGGCAACTCGTGGACTCAGTGAGGAGACTTATCTCCTAACAGGTGCGCCAGTTGGAGGATCTCGGCCGAGTAGGCATCCAACGATCCAGAGCTTCCCAGTTAGGGCTTCTTAGTTTAATCGACGCGTCTGAGGTCAGGGAACGTGTAGCCGTCGGAATCAAGGCATGGCATGATCAGAGTGCAGAGAATTTGGCGATGGAAGTCTACTCTAGGGTTCGGGCAGCGGGCGCGAGCGAGATGAAGAAGACGACGATTTTGGGCTGGGTCGACCCCCGACCCGCGCGTTTTGATTTTGGGCCGACAGTAATTAATTTCATTTCTGGATTTAATTTCCTTAAGGAAATTAAAACAGAAAATAAACCCTATGATTCTGATTTAAATGAAAATATATAATGAATTAATTAAATAACTTTAGCTACACAGATCCAAATGGTATGATCCAATATACCATTTGAATCAGAAAAATTCAAGGAATCTGAATATAAAATAAAATCTCAAATCTAATGGTTGGATTTACAAATATTGGCCAAACCTTCTCTGTTCTTAAATAAATCATATAAAATCATCTAATTATCCAATTTGTAAAATTAAGGGCTCTGATTGCTCTTTGTACCCTAAGGAACAATTCCAGACACTTAAAATTAATTTTGGATAATTAATTTTCTTAATCACTCCTTAATCACCCTAATCAAGGATTAGTGAACTAAACCCTAATTAAGCCTTTGATTTGGGTAGGGAATGTTCCTAATATCAAATTAGACCTAGTATAACCTAAGTGTAAGGATGGATTGCCCTAAAGTGCCTTAATTTTACTAATCACACTAAGTGGCTTAAATAAGTGATTAGTGCTAATTAAGATCATTTAGGTCATCAAAACCTAAGTTAAGGGTGTTTCCCTCTTCATTAAGTAATATGAAACACATTAGAACAGACTAGAGCAAATTTGGTTAGTCAAACCCTAAAATCCCAATTTTAGCCTTAAGAAGGGCACTTTGGTCATTTTGACCAAGATGGTGATTTAGTGTTCTTTAAAAGATTGAAATTTCAGTAAACCACTATAAAGTAGATTGAGAGGTTCTCTGAAATCATTAAACAATAATAATGTTACTCATTAATCCATGAGGTCTTCATTAAATCTTTAATTAAGATAATTAAATCTTAAGCATTCCTATAAAGATCATATGGCATTAAACTTTAAATCTAATAATTGAAATGATCAATTATCTCATTAATAAGTTCAGCTAAGATAATATGAGAATTAAGTGTTAAAAGAAAAGAAATTGGAAATGTCTAAGTAAAATTCTTAGCTTAAGATCTAAAGTGATCAAAACTCAGATTCTTAGATCTTAAGTAACCTAAGAAGGACAAAATGGGTTTAATGTTAATCTAATACTTGGAATCGTCAATTTTAACCTTAATAAGCTCCTTACAGTTAATTATGAAATTAGATTCTAAAGAAATTCACAAATGGAAACTCTTAAGTCAAAAACTCTAATTAGAAGTCTAAAGTGATCAAACTTCAGATCTTTAGATCTTAGATCTTAGACTTAGATCTTCAATTTCAATCAAACCACTTCCAATTGAAACTCTTTAATGATTGATTGTTTAATCTTTTGAAACCTTCCATGTGGGTATAGGATGATTCAATCAATAAGATAATGAAATTATCTTAAAGATTGAATATAGATCTTAGATTCTCAAGTTCTTAATTGATTATTTTATCTTATAATCAGTAGAATAGCCTTTCACTAAGATCTTAGTTCCTGAATCTTTTGACTTATAGGATTATTTACCTTCAAATTTGGTAATAAGTAAGAAACCTAGATCCTATTTAGAATATCACCTAGGATTTGGGATTTGAACTCAACATAGGGTTTAAGTTCTAAATTCTTAAATCTTGATTTATTTAATCAAGATTTGGGTAAGAGAGTAAAATATTCACAAAGTTAGGTCATTGATTTGCTTACTTAAACTATATAGTCGTCGCATGATTTTGGATTAGAACTTGTTAAGTTTTAATATTTAACCTTAAGGACGTAAATTTGAGATTCTACTCGATAGCTAGATAGTGGAGATCCTAAGCTTGTACCTTCTCAGAGTAGTTAGATTTGGTAATTAGATAACAACAGATATCACATAAGCCTAGATTGAGTCTCTTGTTTACTTTGACTAGATTGCGTTGCATACCTTAGATCTTGAGCCTTATTCCTTGTGCATAATAGGAAAAACTTAGGATATGGATGATACATCCTAAGCTAGTATGGAAATTGCATATCATTCAGTTTTGTTTTGTTTGTAGTTAGTAGAATATGTCCTAGCTTAATCTGCCTCTTTAGTAGTAGTATTGTATAGATTGGACTCAGACCTAACATATTTGGATGGTAGGACTGGGGATTGATTGATGTATATTGGAGGCCCTGTATGACCTATTGACTGGTACGGCAGTGCTATGTCCTAGGTTTATTGCTATCTTAGCTGGATTGTTCAGTATTGTTTTGTTTTTGCTTTGCCACATGCCTCAGTGGCCTTATATTTCATATATTGCTTTGCTTTTGCTACATGTCTCAGTGGCCTTTCTTTTTCATATTAATCTGCATGTTGTATGTAAACTTTATGGCTTAGATATATGTATAAATAGCATGTTTTGGATGCTAGAATTTTTATCATGTTCAGTACTTGTGTTCGTTTATACTCAGCATGTTTTACTTTGATCATAATCATATTAGGAGTACATTTATTTAGTAGTTGCAGTTATTTTTGCTTTTAGCCTCGCCTTGTTAATTTAGTGTTTTGTATGTTACATCACATACCTGTTGCTTGCTATAAATGGAGGGTTTATAGTATTCCATTTCTTTCATAGCTTGTTGCACCTTTACTGCTTGCATGTGTAGTTATATTAAAATGTGATATCTTTAAATATTCAGTTCATTAAAATAGCCTAAAATGTACTTAGATAATTGTCTAACTGTAACCTTTTAATTTTGTTGGTTGGGGCCTTGGTATTTGTGATGCCGACAAATGTCAGATTCGGACGTGTTCGTGGGCAGTGTCGCAGAGGAGGAGCCAGATCAGGAGCAGGACCTTCTAGGTACTATTTAGATAGTTTTACATTGTTTATTTCAGTGAGGATGAGAGTCTTTTTCATATTTCAATTATTCATTTCAGTTTGTAATAATTGACTTTCTGGATGTACTCTACTTTCTACATTGTGATGAGTTACTTTACTATATTTTCTCTTCCCTACTATGTATGCTTATGGATGTTACTCTATGTTGTACTGCTTCTGCCACTTTGATATTTATATTGATGAACATTATAATACTTGGTGACAAGCCCTTGACTTAAGGCAGGTTGGGTCCGCCTAACTTTACTTAAGTTAGGGATTTGCCACAGTTGGAGCACCGTACTTCCTTATTACCAGTACGGGGGCCCCACACTATATCAATCAAAGAAAAGGATTTTTTTCTTTGGAATGGGAGGCCCTCCTTGATAGACTCAAAAGGATGGGTTACCCACAAAAAAAGAAGGGTGGCAAGGAGAACACAAGCCCAAATGCTCCTTGAGAGAGCCGGCTCCAAGAAGTCTAATCAGTTTCATCAATGCTAAATAAATCTATTCTCATATGGAATATCAGAGGTATCTCAAATGACCTAAGTAAGATAAGGCTGAAATCCATTTCCAAAAGACAGAAAGTGTTCTTTTTGGCTCTTCTGGAGCCCCTCCTTAATGGCACAGTAATTAAGCACTTTGCAAGATTCTTGGGCTTTTCCAAGTTTCATGAGAAACCTAATAATAGAATTTGGACTTCTTGGAAGGCTCCGTTAAGTTTTGAGGTGATCATGGATGAAGATCAATGTGTCATGGGATATGTTCGTGGTAGAGTCTCTCTTAGAAAACTTCAATAATGTATGCTAGTTGCTCCTATTTGTCAAGATGGTCCCTCAGGTGCTCAATCAAAGCTTGGTGTAGCATAGATGATTCTCCTTGTGTGATCAGAGGTGACTTCAATGCCATCAGGAATCCCTCGGAACACATTGGCTGCTGTCACTCCTATGCCACTGCCATGCGGGACTTTAACTCAATGATTTGTAATGCCGGTCTCATGGAGCTGGATTTTTAGGCTATTCGTTCACTTAGTTAAACAATTCTACGGTGTCTAGAATTGACCGAATGTTGGCCAATCCAAACTTTGTCGCCTTGTTTAAAAAGTTATTGGTGTCCCACCTAGGAAGATTAGGTTCAGACAATTCTCCTCTTATTCTTCCCCTTTCTCCTGCAGCCTCTATTTCCACAAGGCGCGATGGATTTCATTTTCAAAATATGTGGGAGCATCATCTTGATTTTTTGGATAGTCAAGGTAAATTGGACACTTTATTGTGAGTCTGGGGACATGCTTATGTCTAAGCTTTATAGGAAATTAAAAATTTTGAAGCATTGTCTTAGAAGTTGGAATAACAATCATTTTGGCAATATTTTTGATAATGTGTTGTTGGCGGAACAAGAAGTTGGAGATTTGGAGGCTTTTTATGATTCTCATGGCTCCCTAGAAACTAAGTCCGATTTGATGATTGCTAATGTTAAGCTGGAGTCTGTCCTGAGGATGGAACAGGCTTACTAGATCCAAAAGTCTACTCTCAGGCATTTCAAAGAGCGGGAGAAGAACACAAAATTTTCCCATGCCTGGACTAAGTTCAAGCATTCTAATAATTTTTTCAATTACGTGGTGGATGAAGGGGGAGCTTGTATTCTCCCAGAAAAGTTGGGTGATTCGGCAGTCTCTTTCTATAAGGAGCTTTGGAAGAGCGAGGGCTGCTCAATTAATCTCCTGTTCGAGGATCTTTCCTTTCCTCAAACTTTTGAGGCTGACAATGCTCAGTTAATCTCTCTGCCTTCCATCAAGGAAGTGGAGGATATTGTGATGAGCATGGATGTGGACTCGACAGTTGGCCATAATGGTTTCTCTCCTCTCTTTTATCAAGCCTGTTGGAACGTGATCCAAGCTGATGTGTATGAGGCTATTCTAGACTTTTTCACTTCAAACTATATTCCAAAGTATGTGACCGCCACTTCCATTGCTTTGATTACCAAGAAAGATAGAGCTTCCTCTTAGGCGGACTTTCACCCGATCAGCCTGTGCAATGTCTTCAACAATATTGCCTCGAAAGTTATGGCTATGAGACTTTCTCCCCTCCTGCCTAACATCATTCCCCCCCCCCCCCCCAGAGTGCTTTTATGGTTGGTAAGTTAATCTCTGATAATTTCCTTCTTGCAAAAGAACTGGTGCAGGATCTTAATTAGAATTGCCATGGCGGGAATGCCTTAATCAAGCTGGATATTATGAAAGCTTATGATAGGACTGATTGGCGATTCGTGTTCAATATCTTGAGAAAGTTTGGCTTTTCAAATCAGTTTATCCAATTTATTTACAAATCGATTTCCAACATTGGCTTCTTGGTGTTGTTGAATGGGACTAGTTACTAGTTCTTCAATTCTTCGAGGGGTATCCGAAAAGGGGACCCCCATTATCCAGCTATAATTATTATTGCCTATGAATACTTCTCCAGATTGATTTCACTTTTGTTCTCTTTGACCTAAGGAATCGCGTTCCTCAACTCAGGTAGAATGATTGTTTCTCACTTAGCCTTTGCTGATGACACTTTAATCTTTTTCAAAGCAAATGTGAAAGCCTTTTATATTATTCTGTAAATATTGAACAACATGGAGGCTATCTGGCATGAAGGTGAACTGGTCCAAATATAGCATGGTCTTTGGTAAGAATGTTCCAACTAGTAGAATCTTGAGATTGCTAAATATATCGAGTTTGTCCCGCACCAACTTTCCAATCCATTACTTAGGGCTTCCTTTATCCTAGGGGATGGCTTCATTCTGTCATTTTAGTCAACTTTTGAAAGTTATGTCCAAAATATTAATGGGTGGGCTATGAAAAGTCTATCCTATGGGGGTTGGCTTATCCTTCTTCAATCGGTTATTAATGCTATGCCTAATTATATTTTGATGGTTCCTAACCCTCTAGCTAGTTTCATCAAGTCTTTTAACAATCTATGTAATGGTTTCCTTTGGGGAGACTATGTGGGGAGGAAGGCTCTCAGATGGGTGAGCTAGAAGGCTCTTCCTACCCCTAAAACTTTGGGGGGCTTGGCCTTTCATTCCTTGAGTAGAACAAACTCTACTTTCTATGTTAACTATTGGTGGAGATTGCATTATGGGGAAGACCTTTGGGCTTCTTTCATGAATAAGAAGTATGGTATGATATCACATGTGACGACGAGAGGCATCCTTCAAAATGATTCAGTGGTATGGAAGAACCTGGTTAAAGTGAGACAGGAAGCGGAAAGCTCATTTTCTGGAACCCCTTGATGGGAAATTGCCCCTTCTAGTTTGATAATTAGCTAATGGAGGGGCCCCTTAGCTCCTTGATTCTAGTGGTGGGGTGCTCCCTTCAGTGTAATCTCAGATTTTTGGTCGAAGGGTTAGTAGGATAGTCTTAAAATCTCTAATGTTGTGGACAATCCTAGCTTTGCTACCTTAATCTGTGCCATCCACTCTTCCAGGAGGGGCAAGAGAATGTCTATCTTGATTGGTAAAAGCCTCAAGCCATGCTTAAAGTTAGCCATGAAAGCTCTTTCTTCCCCTTTGGTGGTCTGCCCGGGCTGGTTTCATCTCTCATCCACGGCTCTTTCCTTTTTTGTTTGGCGCTTATTCAAAAATTTCTTATCTACGGATGATGTGTTAAAATGTCGAGGGTTGTACCTGTCCTCCAAATGCATTTTCTACTGTAAGGAGAAAACCATGTCCCACCTTTTTCTAACTTTTCCTTTTTCTTGTAACCCAGGGCTCGTTATTGCTCATGCTAGAAGCGGAACCCTGCTTTATTCATCTCCATCTATGATTTCATCTTGTGGTGCTTTGGGAATGAAGGTAAATGGAGCTTCACCCTAGTTTGTTAGATTTGGTGGCAAGATTAGGCTGCTAGGAATATGGCCTAGTGGTGTAACAGGCTCCATTATAGTGCTAAAATTGGTTTTTACATTGATTATTTTATGAAAGACACCTTTGATGCTAGTTATTTCGGGGCAAATTCTTAGATTCCCTCCCTCTTTCAAGAGGATTTGGTTTCAGTTTTGAGCCTCTTGCCCCTTGGAGGCTCCAAGAGCTCCAGGAGGGATTCCTATTTTCTTTTTTTAACTCTTATCCAGTCTTCAGGTGTCTTTATTTTTTCTGATATTTTGTGGCTCATCAGAGATGTGGATTTTTCATGGGGTCAGGCTTGGAGGTGCCATTCGGTATCTTCATGTTTTAAAATTTGGTTAATTCCTTGGCTAGCTCTCTAGGTCTTCCATTGTTTGGGCGATGTCAATAATCATACCATGTTTGTTGGGAGTGCAGAGATCAGTTTCCAGTGCAAATTAAGTATTCTTCTTAATTCTTGTAGGTGGGTTGTGTGGTGCCCCACCCCTTAATCTACAAGGTTAAGCTAAGGGGTGGTGTGTCACTCTAGCTAACCCTTCACTTATCATTGGATTAAGATGAAATGCCCAATCCACCTAATAAGTGAAGGAGTAAGCACATAATCGAATGTCAGTCACAATCAAATAAAAATATACAGAGTGCGAAAGTAAATTAAAATTGAGAAATATCCAAGCATTACAGTTTAAATCAGAAAGTAACTCAAAATAATTAGCATAGTAATCTAAACACATAGTCAAGGGTACCTGTTTTATTACATCAATTTAAAGTTTAAGTAATGAAAGTAAAAATACGCTCATCCTCACTTATAATTAAACTATGCAACTTCTGCCAAAGGCTCCTCCTCTGGATAAGGCTCCACTCCTAGCTCTTGATCGTTTAACTGAAGAGGATCTATCATTATCGGTTTCACAATGTAGGGCCCCAGCCAAAAAAAGAGAAAAAAAAATCTTGTGTTAGACAAATTATCAAAGTACATTTTAGGCTGATACATTTTATGTATTTTGTAATATCACCATTTAACATATTCTAAGCATCATCTATATCAAAGAAGGGAGCAACTAGCAATACAATAAGAAAGGAAAAAGCTATAAATAGCATTTATAACTTTAAGCAAAAGGAGGCTAAAGCATGCCTCAAGTATAAGCTAAATAAGGTAGGGCATATATAAATAACTAAGCAAGTACTGAAAGAAAATACTACATCCTAAACATGCTAGTGATCAAAAGAAATATACCAATTTAAATAATTGAAACTCAGCAATGATACATATAAATAACAGCAAAATTCGAACATCCTAAAATATATATAAGCAGAACAAAGGGATAGCTGACTAAATAAAAATGCTGAAAAGTAAACAAAACATCAAAACTGTATATATGAATATCTGTGTACTAACTATCATATAAAAAAGATCTAATCGAGCCCACTGAATATCAAAGATCTTAGCGCCATGCGGAGGCTAAGGCATAAAAACTATATACTCCTAGCGTCAACACGGAGACTAGGTAGGATATAGGGTATTCTCCTAGTGTCCACACAGAGACTAGGCAAGAAAACACATAACAAATCTTCTCTTAGTATCAACACGGAGACTAAGCAAGAAGATATAAGCAAAGTCTTCTCCTAGTGTCAACATGGAGACTAGGCAAAGAAGACATAACTAAGAGGCAGCTCTAACACATACAATTATTATCTTTAATCAATCACTTTAATATTTTAATAAGGAATCTAAGGAGTCTCCATATTTTCCTAACATTTTATTAATGCATTAAATGTCTTATATGATATGCTCAAAGAATTACGACACAAATATACAAGGAATGTGTAGCACAAAATATCAAAAGCAAGCAAGGGACTCTATTAATATGGTGATATCATTTGTTTTCTAATTTATCCATTCAAATTATTCCAAGTTACACAAGTTCAGGATCTCCATTTCATACTATCGAGTGTAACTTAGAAGCTCATCCTTATAAGTTAAAAGGATTAGAATAGATCAAGTTCTAATCTAGACCAATCAAATGAAGACTATGAGTTAAATCAATGATTTATACGTCCTAGTTTTGTGATTTTAGACGTTCTATCCAAGATCTGATCAAGATCTTCTAAGCTATAGATTATGAATTAAACACTATGAGATTGGGCTTAATCACATAATCCAAAAGGATAAGACCTAAGTTTTAAGTTTTATTCTAAAAGTGATCTACTAATTAAGGCAAATCCTATTAAGTAATCAAACTTAATAGGATGAATGTCCTATCTTAAATCTAAAGTTAAAAGATAAAATAATAAAAATAAGTTATAAAATTCTAAAAACTAGTAAAATTAAGATTTCATCCATTGAGTAACCCATTTACCTAATGTATGAAATCTAGCCTATGATCTAGTCCTAATCTTAGGAATAGTCCTTATGTGAGGTGTAAGATCCTAAGGAAAGAACTTAGAAAGCTTTTTAGGAATTTTATAGTTTTTGACCTAAGACTGATTTTTTTCTCACTTAAGTGATTCTAATATAGTTCAAATATTGGTTTTAGTGAATTAAAATACTAATTAGAGGTTAAGAATGTTTAATTTATATTTTAGGCAAAATGATTATTTTGCCCCTACTTAAGGATCTAAAATTCAACTTTTAATTTAAGGTTCCAAATTAAAGTTTCTCAATTCCAAATAATTCCTTACTATCTAACTTGAAGATAAACAGTAAGTACGCTCAATTTGGATGAGAAACGAAACATACAGGTCCAAACCAAGATTTTTAACCTAAGGGCATTTCAAAAATTTTCACTCTACTAAAACCTATATTTTCATGCAGTTTAATGTTGGTTATGGTTCAAGGATTCTATAGAGTCTAAGAACATTGCATTCTGAGGTCGGATGACTAAGTTATGGCTATTTAAATCTCTAAGGATAATTTGGTAATTTTATAGGTCAACGGGTGACAAAAACTGAATTTTTCTATTTGAAGTCCAATTTCAACAAACTCAGTTTCTATAGTTTTCCTATAATATAGTGAGTATATTGATAGGGGGGGTAAACCCAATTTGGACCTCAAATGGTCGAGTTATGACCTAATTAAGGTTATGAGTATTTTAGTCATTTCCTAAATTTCTAGGGTTCAAATCTTAAATCTTATTTTAGTTTATTAATGACATTGTTCTTTTGATTATTTTAAGACACATATTTGCTATGTTTGGATGACTATGTTAAAAGTTATGGGGGTTTGAATAAGTCCTAAAATGTCGCTACATTATATGTACCCCAAAACTAATTTTTGTATTACGCCATTTAATTCTTTTTATTTTTCTGAGTAAAATGAGACCTATATTAATTATGTTTGGGTCATCCTACAAAAAGTTATTAAACTTTTATGTTTTATTTAATTTTAATTAATCTAATTACTATTCAAAAATTCAATTTATATTATTTACTATTCAATAATAAAGTTAAATTATATTTTTTTATATTTATTAATTGATTAATTTATTATTCTTAATCTGTCATTAATTAATGTTAATTATTAATCAATTAATAATTAATCTACTACTTAAGTAATTTAAATATTTTAATTGTATAAATTTTAATATTACTATTAGGATTAAATTAATTTACTATTTAAAAGTACTTAAGATAATCCTAATCAAGTTTAGTTAATTTAAAATTACTATTAATATTATTTAATTAAATTATGCTTAGTTAATTTAATCAATTAACTTCATTGTCTAAGAATTAATTATTTACTACTTAATTAGTATTAAGTTATTTAAATAATTATTAATTTATTAATAAACCTAATGATTAATAATTAATTAGTTGATTAATTAACTTATACTTACTGTTTGCTATTAATTAACTATTAATACACTAATCTATCTGTTAATCCCAATTAACCACTAATTAACCTTAATTAACATAATAAAGCATAATTATATTATTACTAATATTATTAATTATTTCTGCAGGTCAATAATGGTGCGGTACCCACAGGCAACACGTGGCGAGCTGTGATTCACCACGGGACTGCACAGCGGGGCCCACTAAGCCACGCTGCAGCTCAGGTGAGGCTGCGGGTCACGGGGTGGGCCCCACAGCTGCGGTCGAGATGACCGTAGCGGGCCCCACAACTGATGTATGCAGCGCCAGAGGCACACGGACAAATCCGCGTGTGCCAACTGGTCCCGTGGGTCCCACAAGCAGAGTCGTCTACTAACGCGGCCAACACGGACCCGAGCGCGAAAACGTGGGTCGGGCTCGACCGGCTCGACCCGAATCCTCCTTCGCCTTCCGCAGGCTACCCGAGGGTCGCAGGTTAGGGCTCGAGGTTTGCCGGCCCTCCCGACGCTATCGGAGGGCAACCAACATGTCATTGGGAAGGTCTTGGAGAGACCTTCCGTTTGACATGCGGAACGTCGCCGGAGGAGGAAAAGGATGTCGGCAGGGGCCATCCCTAGCTCTATGGTTTCGGCGAAAGCTACCCTAATAGTAAGGACTATGGACGATCGAGCCAATTGGCTCGATCGGAAGGGTCAAGGTTCAATCGGGGCGCTCGATACTCAATCAAGTTTACGGAATAAACATGCGAAGTAGCCGATCAATGATTAAATAAAAGGATCAAAGGGGGGAAAGTGTACCTGATGGACGGGTGGCTTTGGCTGGGTCTCAATCAGAAGATGGGGTCAGCTCCTGGAGTCCCAATTTAGTGCAAAAGGGCTCCCTGAGATGCGGACTGGGTCCTTAAGACCCTCTGGACGGAGCGGCCGAGGCCGTGGGGCACCAGGGTAGGGCGAGTTAGCGGCGGTCCGCCGCGTGGCAAGATCGCGGAGAAGTCGAGGACGACAAACCCGAGCCGTTCGATCCTTCTGATCGAATGGCTCAGATCGACCGCGGGGGATCAGACGGCCGTGGAACGGCATTGGGGAGATCTTGATGGCGCGTGTGTTTAATGCGGAGGGCGCCGTTAGGATTAATATTATTCTATTTAATTTAATTAATTAATTCCCTAAATAAATTAAATAATTAAATTGTATTTAGAAAATTGACAAATCTTCACCCCTAGCTAATTGAGGGGTGAGGAACGCAACGGCAAGGTCAGACTTTTGTTCCGATGAGCATTTTATTTTTTCATTACGGGGTATTTAAATATTATTAAAATATTTGTCAAAATTTTGACGACTTCTGATTGACACGAAAACATCACCCCTAGCTGGTTTGGGGGCAATTAGCGCAATGACCGGGTCCATTTTTTGATCTGAGGTCTTTTTAAATAGGTTAAATTTTAGAGTTTCAGGATTTTCCAAAAATCAGGATTCGATCCATTTGACTCCTGATTTGGACTAACTCTTAGAGGTTGACTCCCAATGAATTAAATAACACTTAGGATTAGATTTAAGACTCAGATTAGTCCTAAATGACTAAGGTAACAACCTAGGTTGTTACAGGTTGAGCTCTACAAGTTCTGGATGTAGTATTTTAAGGTTACGCTCTAGTGGCTCCAGAGGTAACATGGAGCCTTTTATTGGTTTGATTGCCCCTGTCTTATTTTTCACCATTGATGCCATTCTATCCCTTGGGTCTTGTCCCCCAGTCTTGTCTCTTTTATGGGGTGGGGCGCTCAATGTTTGCGAGAGGCCTCTTTTGGCAGCCCAAGCACGGCTCCTTAGTCCTTCTCCTTCCTTATGTCACCTCATCTTCTGTTCCAAGCTTTGGGTTCTTAATGGTCCTCGCGGAGATTTCTGAGGCGCGGATGTCTACTAATAGTATCCACTGGAAATCTTCCCAAGCTATCCACGTGTGCTCTCATCTCCTTCTTCTATCAACGTAGCTACTTGGGTGGTGGTTATCCGCGTGATCTCTCCTAAAGATGCATAAGAAGGGTCCGGGTCTGGCCCTTTTCTTCCAAAAATTGCATTGGTTGATTCCTTTTTTCAGGTTTGCATGGGACCTGTTGGCGCTCATCAACTTCTGTATGGATGCGAACCTGGCATCTCTTCTCTTCAGGCATCGCACTAAAGCTACAATCACCCGCCATAATGCCTCCATCCAAGGAATAGAAGCATCCCTTAGAAACATTGAGACGCAACTGGGGCAGATCTCCAAGCAGCTGACCATTCGGCAGCAAGGAGCTCTACCCAGTTCCATTGAAGTAAATCCATGGGAGTTAGTAAGTGTGATTCATTCCAAAAGGGTGTATGGGAGAGATACAACTGAGAATTTTAGTGCTGTAGAAGAAGAGCTAAAGGCTAGAGAAGGGGTGAGAGGAACCGAATGTGAGAAGCTCACAGCTTTAAAATGTTATGATTCTGGAAGGTTGTGTATTCCTTGTGTAATAAGAAATGATATATTTATAGATCCCTTGGGTGGTCTTAGTGCTTCCGTCAATGTTATGCCCTACCATATATATGAACATTTGAAGGTAGGAGGAATGGAGTACACCTCCATAATTTTAGAATTTGCAAATCTTGAATCCCTGAGCCCTCCCTCTAGGAATTGTTAAGGATGTTGCTGTAGGATTGGGGAATTTCATTGTTCCAACTAATTTTGTTGTGTGTGAGTGGGACAGATGGATCAAAAACTCCACTATTATATTCAGGCGACCCTTTCTTATGAGCACCAAGGCTAATATAGACGTCGGCCACGGGATGATGAATATTAAGATTAAAGGGAGATCGAAGCTGATTGATCATAAACCCACCAGTTTTAAACAAACAAAGATGGAGGATGAGGTGAGGAAAAAAGTTAGAGAAGAAAGAATTAAGATTGATCATGTTTTTGAAAATCTAACTCTAGGAGAGAATAATTCAGAAAATAGCTCCAACTCTTCCTCGGAGAAGGGGAGTAAGGAGGGTGTGAGAAGAAGAAAAAATAGACGGGGAAAAAGGAAGAAGAAGATCCCCCATGAGTTAGAGCTTGGAAGGGACGATTCCGTGAGGGAAAACGGAAAGGACAAGGGTTCGAGCACACTTAAAGGTTGTGCTCACCTGAGTGCCTTAAGGTTGCAGAAATAAAAATCTCCAGACCCTAATATCTGATCTTTTAATGAGTCTAGCTAAAGACGTTACACTAAGTGCTTCTTGGGAGGCAACCCAAGATAAAAAAAAAAAAAAAAAAAAAAAAAATATTGTGCTACCATGCGCTGCAGCGAATGAGTTCATGAAACTCAATTGCTACGACGCGCTACAGATGTTAAATTGCAAAACTCAAACCGCTATAGCCCGCTGCAGTGATAGAGTTTCAGAGGCTCGACCGCTACAACACGCTGTAGTGATCTGCTCCAGCTGTGGCAGTTTTGACCACCTAGGATTCCATGCAATCAAAAAAGTAATATCATTGGGTTTCCCGTCAAAAAGGTGTTTGCTGTAAAAGCTGCCCCCTCTTCACTTGGATTGTCACATTTATAACATGGGAAAGACCCTTTGACCATGATTCTCTTGCCTTTGATTGCTTAGGCTATTTAAGGAGAGGTAAGGGGGGGGGTGATCCTTTGCATCTACTGATTATTCTTGCTTCAAAATTTCTGCTCTTTTCTCAAACCTCCATCATGTCTTCCGGAAAGAAGTCTATCCTAAGGAGGGAGACTGAGGCATTCACATCCGGTGGAACCTTCAATAAAAAAAGGTTCGCCTCCACTGAAGCTGAGCACTATATCTTCTCCACTACCTCTCAGCAAAAGTTAATACCCAAAAAGAACTTTGAGCATTACTTGCTCATCCTGGTTGAGCAAGTCGACCCTCAGGGATGGACGGAGATGGTGACAAAAAAATCTCCCACCTACATTACTATTGTCTAGAAAATGTACGCTAATGCCATAAATGCAACCAGACGGACGGTCTTCATTAAAGAAAAAGGAGTAACCCTTGGGATTGCTTAAATTAAGCAATTCTATGGGTTAGGGGAGGTAAGTGATTGCTCTTACTTAGAACTCTTAGAATCTCACTATGATCCCTATGATCTTGTTACGGAGCTTATCCATGAAAATACAAATTGGGAGGGAGGTCTAGCCAACATTCCTCATTCTGAATTTGATGGACACGAGTAGTGCATGGCTAGTATTCATTTCTAGCTATGTCATGCCTTTGGGTCACTTGACTGAAGTGACCTGCGCAAGAGCGCTCCTCATGTGCTCATTTCTCAGGCCGAGAGAGATCCTTATCTTGAGCATCATTTATGATTAGCTCTGGAAGGCTCTCCAGGGATCTTGTGTTATTTTGGCCTTCGGGTCTTTGATCTCTGGGTATGCGAGGCCCAATGGGTAAAAATCCTCTCCTTCGACTCCGTCATTTCCCCCAGTGCTACTCTTTCTTGTTCAAATCTGAATGTCTGTTCTAGTGAGCGGAAGCCATCGAAGAAAAGGAGGGTCGAGCAAGTGAAAACATCTTCTTCGTCCAGCCATACTCTCACCGATAAGTTGTTGCTATGGATTCACAAGCAACAAACTGATCTAGGCACGGCTTTCACAACTGACATGCGGTTCTTCAAAAAGGAACTCGCCCAGCAGCGCAAATTCTAGTCTGAATTTCATGAAGCTCTAGGACTAATGTTCGAGGACTGGAGCTTGCAAGGAGGACCGGATTCCTCCGTACTACCGCGATCGCCTATCGGTGCCTCCATTTCGGACACTCGCTAGCCATGCGACTTTGCCTACGACATGGGAGAAGAGGAGGATGATGAAGACCAAGAATAAATAGGTTGTTTCTTTTCGTATTTACATTATAGTTTTTGTACTTTTTTTTATTTTTTTTATTTTTTATTTTGAGGAATTAAATTATGGATTATCATAGTCCCAAATTTTTCTATAATTTTCAAATGGCAAATTTTCCTGAATTTTTCAAGTATGGAAATCACAAAAATATCAATGAAAAAATTGATAATCAACCAAATGTTGCTTAATAAAAAATTGACTAACTCATTAATACTATTAAATTATCTAAGCAAGGGAATAATTTCAGGTTGAGTTTAATCTCCAAAATTTAATTCAATGCTAAGGACTAAGTGTGGGTGAAGGCTTTGGAACAAGAAAAAAATTAATGACTAAGGTGAGTAGTCTAAAAGAGTGTGTTAGGCTCCTATAGAACTTCATATCATAAAGATTGAAATTTGGGATGAAGAAAAATGTCTCTCTCTAAGAATGAAAATATATATATATATATATATATATATATATATATATATATATATAAATAGGGATGAAGAAAAATATCTCTCCCAAAGAAAAGAATTGAAAAGAATGATGAAAAATATCTCTTCTAAAAATTAAACATCTTTGTGATTCATAGGAATGAGCACATATGGCACAAAACTTTTGATTACTCATTACCTCTCTAGTTTAGTTAGTCCAAGGAACCTTCCTCATTACTGAGCACCAAGCAAAACTAATTATGAATTGAAGATTAGTCTACTAACCTATATTCATAACCCAGCTTAGAATAATTTAACTGATGCCAATTGCTCTTGTCATTTTAGTTAACCATGAGCTTTGAGATGCAAATCAAACCCTCATTGATATTACTTGTTGACTCTCATACCTAAGAAATAGAAAAATACCATTTTAAGTTTACTCAAGGACGAGCAAGAAATTAAGTGTGGGGGTGTGATAAATCTATAATTTATCCTAAATAAAGAAAAATTTCATTTACTTTCATACTAAAACTACTCCCTTATTCAAATTTTGCCTTCATTTCACGAAAAAATGCTTACCCATCAAAGTCTAGACAATTCTGGACAATTTTTAAATATTTCTGGAAGAAATGCGTTGCAGCAGACCAACTTGCGAAATGTTGGCGCCAAAGCGCACTGCAGCGGACCAACTTGCGAAGTGCTGGTGCCATAGCACGCTCCAGTGGACCAACTTGCAAGACTCTGGCACTAGAGCGCGCTGTAGCAGATTAATTTACGAAGCGCTGGCGCCATAGCACGCTGCAGCGGATCAACTTGCGAAGTTCTAGCGCTATAGCGCATTGTAGCGATTCATCATATACAAATTAGAATGCCGCAGCGCGCCACAACAGACCATTTCACAAATCTCATCCACTATAGTGCGCCATAGCACACTACAATGCACTGCAGCAGTGCGCCGAAATTTTGTCTGAACAGTGCATTATATGAGGCTAGGACAAGACCTCCAACCAGCCCCTTGTCTCCCAGCCATCATTCCTTCTGCAGCAGAATTATTTTTAATAGAGAATTGATATTTTCAATTGATGTGAAGACTAAAGAATGGAAAATCCCTCAAGTTGTATTTGAAATGATGATAGCATATTTTTTAAGAAGGAAATGTAGAATATGAAAAGAAAAGAAGATGAAGGCAGCCCCTCTATAAATTCAACTCTTCTTGACTTAAGAGAAATTCCTAACTTAGCTCACAAACATCCTATGTAAGGAGAGGGCTACTTTAAAAGAGATGGAGAACTCTCCAAGGGAAGAAGGACTCTTATTGCTAAAGAGAAGAAGGAAGAAAGGCAGCACTACGGACCTAGGAGAAGCAACCAAGAACAAGAAGAAGAGATAATTCGGAGAACTCCATCAAGCCTAGTACTCTCTAACTCTTGCCTTTTTTGTCTTTCTTAGTTAATCATGAAAGAGTCTTTATCCATGTATGTGTTCTTCTTAATATCTTGTGTAATAGAGAGCTAAACTTCCCTTAGGGTGGGTTGGGGCAATCCTACATGAATTAAAAAAGTTTTTTGTATGAAAATTTCCTCAAGCTTTAATAAAATTTGTGAATTAAATGACATGTTATAGACATGTAAAAGACTATTATGGACTTAAATATGGACTAAATGATAATGGACTAATTGACATCAAGAATATAAACAAGTCTTGTGATCCATAGCTCACCCTTAGTTTAGAGCTATAATCATGAGTGCATAATAGCTTATAACTATGTGAGAAAGTTCTTGAGCCGAATGCACCTCGATCTATGCTCAACTAAGGAGTTGAAGCGTGTGATGCTAAGACCCACTAAATATGCTCCACTGCTCAGCATACGTGAAGGGATGGAGGGGATTCTTTGAGTGCTCATGAATGAGATGACATAGTCATTGAGCCCAAATGAAATCACTCCACTATCTAAACCGTGCATAATGCACGTGAAGCTCTTAGTAGAATCAATGCTTGTAAGATATTAACTGAACAACCCTTATTTATATGATCAAGAAATGAGAGGAAAACTAATAATCAAAAAATCTTATAAGGGTTTTTATGCTGAAATAGAACTGAATGTGTTCAAGCACGAGATTTGAACTTGTAAACCATGGAGCTAAACTCTAAGGAGGATAATGTGCACTTGATAAAAATTAAAGAGAAAATGAAATGCTTGAGGAATCATCACACATATGTCATCTAACATAATATGTGGGAGAGACCCAACTCTCCTCTCCTTTTATCATAGTATTCTTATACTAGGAATTGTTATGAGTGTATATATATACTAGGAATTGTCATGAGTGTATTCTTAATCTCTTGAACCTTACTGGGATGGCAAGGGCAGTTCTACCAATTACTTATCTGGGTCTTCCCCTAATGAAAGGGATTGCTTCTTTTGCCCACTTTCAGCATGTTTTGGAGGCCATGACTAGGAAAATTAATGGGTGGGCTTTAAAATGTCTTTCTTATGGTGGTCAGTTAATTCTTCTACAATCGGTGATTAATTCTATGCCTAATCATTTTTTGGCTTTGCTCAAACCTCCTGCTAAAATTATTAACTATGTTAATAAAGTGTGCAATGGTTTCTTATGGGGAAACTATGGTGGGAGAAAGGCGGTGTGTTGGTCAAAATGGGTGGATTTAGCAGTCCCAAAGAAGTCTGGGGTTTGGGTTTTGTATCCTTTAGTAACACGATTTTAACCTTCTGCATTAAAAATTAGTGGAGACTAAGAAGGGGTGATGGTTTGTGGGCTGTATACATGAATACAAAATATGGTAGCAATAACCATGTTGCTGTGAGAGGTTTAAAACAAAATGACTCTATTATTTGGAAAAACTTATTGAGTCTCAGGTCAAAGGCTGAACGATGTTTATACTAGAATCTGTTTGAAGGCAAGGTATCCATTTGGTATGACACCTGGTTGAAGGAGGGGCCCCATTATTTACTACTTCTGGTTGCTGGTGTTACTTCTGTGCCTGTTTCAAATTTTTAGTCTGAAGGTAAGTGGGATATCCAGAAGTTGGAATCGGTTTTGTTGGACATGAATATTATTAAGAAAATTTGTGAGGTTCCTATTCTTTCCGATGAAGTGTAACAACCCTAGTTATTACCCTAGCTAAATCCAAATTAAGTAAACTAAACTAAGCTCTAATTTTGATTTCCATTAGACTCAATGGGTCATTTAAATCTAACCCTAAGAGTTTGAAATCAATCAGAGCTAGATTGAGAATTTGTGTATTTTTACCTACTTTTGAGCCCTAGAAAAGACCTAAATTAAGTTGATCTTCAAATTAAAATCTGATTTCATTTTTGAATTCTCATACCCTAATTAGTTAAGGGTGAATTTTTGGAAATATTTGGAGCTCATTTAGGCCTAGATTGGGTTTAGAATTTAATTAGATTAATTATATATTATTATACTGATTTTATTTATTAAATTTAATTATTAATTAAAATTAAGCAGTGGGATTTGCTATCGGGACAACGTCAGATCCGCTGCGGGGTCCCGACAGTAGCGCATATGTGCAAGCCACTCGATGCGTTAAAATGCATCTCAGCGCGTTTGATCCAATGGCTCGCACTACTTCACGCCGTGATTAGATCTCAGTCGCTCGTTCAGCATCTTCCATCCGATGCACGGGATTTAATCCGCGTTTCCATTAATTAGTATCCGCATCAGGCCATCCATCATCAACGGCTTAGTGATCAGACGGCTCTAGAGTTCCCCCGCACTGTGAATCATCTCCCACCTCGTGACCCATCGCTCGCTGGTCCCCCCCCCGACAGCCAGACACCTTCCAGCCCACGTGGCAGTACAGGATGGAGCCGTTCTTCCTCTTCTACCCTCAGGCGCGATCACCTGCTGGTAGTGCTCCCTCGAATTGCCCCCGGCCGTTGCATCCAAGTCGTCCCCTCGGCCCAAGCCTCTTCTCCAAGCCCGAGCTCTGGAAGCCACACCCCATAGCTCCTAAGGCCTAAATACCTCCTGGGACTCATAATGAGTCCCTTTGCTCACTGTGATTCCCTCATTCCCTGCTGCTTACCTCAAAGCTCTCGGCGACCCTGGCGTCTGAACCTGCTAAGCACCGCTGATCGAGGGTGAGGTTTGGAGTTCAGACCACCTTGCTAGAGTTTCTGCGACCATCTAAAGTGATCCAAGCTACCTGCAATTGCCTCAGTCACCTCGGCCATCCTCAAGTACAGCCTCTGACCCCATCTCCTCGGTCGAGCTGGTTCCAGCTCGACTCACTTCCAATTGAGCCCTAGATGTTGCATTAGGTCCTCACCCTGGCTCCCTAGTAGATGTCTAAGTCTTTTGGTGAGCCCTGGCAGTGGACCAGATGGCTAATTTGTCGTCTGAGTGTGCACTTCCAGTTGGCTTCCGGTTCGCCAAATGCTGCTTTTTCCCTCAAGCAATTGGCTAGCCAAGTAGCGCCAGAACCTCTCAGCAATAATTGTAAACCCGTATCGAGGGTCGGGCTCGATCAGATCAATCAACTCGGCTAAAATTGATCGACCCGTTTTTGGCTCCCATCTGCACTCCACCCCGAGTAACACTCAAGTGATCTAGCTCTCCCCAGAACCCCTCGACTCGCCCAATCGATTCTCTTATGGTCCCTGAACGAGTAGGGATAAGCCTTAACTCGTGACGTCGATGCTGTAAGGAGAATTTGATCTCCCTATTTGCGCCTTAGAAGATGCCTCGGTCGAATAACACCCCAGCGATCCGGTGCATCCCAGATGAGGATTTCTAGTCCAATCAATGCGTCTAGTGTCAGGGGTGGTGTAGTCATCGAGATTATGGCGTGGCATGGGCTGAGCGCGCTGAATTTGGTGATAGAAGGTTGCCCTATGATAGAAGTCATCGAGAGGTAGAAGACGAAGTCACGGGTCGGGCCGACCCGTGACCCGCGCCATTTGGATTTTGGGCCAATTGTTATAATTAAAGGATTTCTGAATTTATTTCCTTAAGGAAATTAATCTAGAAAATCAATCCTATAGTTTTAATTTAAATATAGATTAAATTATTTCAATAACTTTGGCTATACTCATCCAAATGGTATGATCCAATATACTATTTTAATCAGAAAAATGCAAGGAACTTGAATATAAAATAAAATCTCAGATCTAATGGTTAGATTTTAAATAATAGACTAATCCTTTTTTGGTCTTAATTAAATCATAGTAAATTCAATAAATACCCAAACATGTTGATTAAGGGCTCTAATTGCTCATGAGACTCTAAAGGACATTTGTAGACCCTTAAAAGTGATTTAGAAACCTTAACTTTATTAATCACCTCTTAATTACCCTAATTAGGGATTAGTAAATTTAGTTATGTTTAAGCCTCAAATTTTGGTAAAATAAGTCCCTAATGCTTTCTTAAGTATATTAGAGTCTATAAATAAGGTTGGAGTACTCTAGAATGCTCTAGTTTCCTTAATCACCTTAATTAGATTAAATATGGGATTAGTGTTAATTAAACTAATTAGGTTGCCAAAACCTAAGATAAGTGTATTTCCTACTTCATTAATCATGTTGGAACTCATTAAAATAGATTTAAATTAATTTGGATAATTAAATCATAAAATCTTATTTTTAGCCTTAAGAGGGGTATTTTGGTCATTTTGATTAAAATGTATTTAAGCACCCCTTAAGCTTAAAATTTTAGTAAAATACTTCTAATTAGAATATTAGCATCTTTCTGAAATCTCATATAATAATATAGTTATTCTTAAGTTAGTTCTTATTAAGATCTTAAGAACTTAAGAGTACTCAAAATCACCTTGTCTTAAGAATTAAGTCTAAGCTATCTTAAAATGTTAGATCATTATTTAATGACTGAATTAAGTTGATCCATAGGCTTGGATCCTAAAATAAACACCTTGGTAAAATTCTAAGTCCAAACCTAGCTTAAGTCTAAAGTGATCAAATCTTAAATCTTAGACTTTAGATCTTCTAATTGAATTGAACTACCTCTATTTAGAGTTCCTTAAGTGATTTATTGTTTAATCCTTTTGAAGCCTTCCATGTGGATATAGGAATGATTTAATCTATAGAATAAGGTAATTATCCTAAAAATTTGAATATAGATCTTAAATTTTTAGTTCTTATTGATTATTTTATCTTATAACTAATATAGTAACCTTTCATTAAGATCATAGTTTTTGAATTCTTTAGCTTATAAGATTTCTTATTTTTAATTTGGGTTTTAAAGTGTGAACCCTAGATCCTTACTATGGATGTTACCTTGGATTCAGGATTTGAACTCCAAAGTGGAGTTTGGATCCAAAATCCTTAAGCTTGATTCACTTAATCAAGATTTGGGTTAAGAGAAGAAATTAATAATAATTAAGTCGCTGATTCATTTACTTCAAATCTTTATAGTCGTCATATGATTATGAATTAGAACTTATTAAGTTCTAATATTAACATTAAGGTCGTAATTCTGAGATCTTACTCGATAGCTGAATATTGGAGATCCTAAACTTGTATCTTCTCAGAATAGTTAGATTTGGATAAAGTAGACAACAATGGATATCACGTAAGTCTAGATTGAGTCTTTTGCTTACTTGACTTTATCGCTCTGCACACCTTGAATATTGAGCCTTGTTCCTTGAACATGATAGGTAAACTTAGGATATGGAAGATACATCCTAAGTTAATATTTAAAAAGCATATCATTTATTCAGTTTTTTTAGTACTTTCAGTTAGTAGAGTATGTCCTAGCATAGTCTGCCTCTTCAGTTCTAATTTTGTTATAGAATAGACTCGGACCTAGCTCGACATATGTCTAGACTGGATACATATCTTATTCTATAAGTTCAACTCGGACCTAGCTTTGCGGATGCCTAGGATGGATACATGTTGAACTTTCAATTCAGAGGCCCTTGTATGGCCTGGTCTATTATCGCAGCACTATGTCTTAGGCTTACTACTACTTTAGTTCAGTTGTCAGTGGTTGTTTTACTTTGCCATATGCTTCAGTGGCCTTTCTTTTAGTGCTTGACTTGCTTTGCCACATGTCTCAGTGGCTTTACATTTGATTATGCATGTATTTAGTTTGTTTTTGCCATATGTCTCAGTGACCTCTTTTTTTATGACCATCTGCATACTTGTATATACACTCTCATTGATTACTACTAAAATATTGGCATGTTTAGGATGCTAGAATTGTATGTCTATTTTTAATACTTGTGTTCTTATTGTTCTTAGCATATCTCCATGTGATCATAAGCATGTTAGGATCAGATTTATTGCAGTAGTTGCGATTACTTTTTCTTTTAGCCTCATCATATTTAGTTGATGTTTCTGTATGTTATTTTACATACCTGTTGATTGGATATAAATGATTAGTTTATAATTATCCCGTTGTTGTAGCTTGTTGCACCTTTATAATGCTTGTATATTTATAAACCTTTAAATGTGATATCTTAAATATTCAGTTTACTTAAATAGCCTAAAATGTACTTAGAAAATTGTCTAACTATAACTTTTTCTTTTTGTTGGATGAGGCTCTGGCATTTGTGATACCGACAAATGTCAAATTCAGAGTTGTTCGTTGGTAGTGCTGCAGGGTCGGAGCCGGTGCAGGAGGATCTTCCTACTGCTGCTTAGATAGATTTTCCTTTTTTTTTTGTAGTGAGATTGAGAGATCTTTATTTTTATAAATTCAATTTGTAATAATTAAATTTGGATGTATTTACTTTTTTACATTTGATCTGAGTTACTATTTCTCTTACTCTTTTATACTATGTTATGCATGTGGATGTTATATTATTCTGTTTCTTTCTTCTGCCACTTTGATTTGTATTGACGTATGTTCACAATTCTCCTACAGGGTGACAAGTCCTTGGCTTAAGACGAGTTGGGTCCTACCTGACTCTACTTGAGTTGGGGATTTGTCACCGGAGCGGAGTATCGTACTCCCTGCAGTTATGCTAATATCAGTATTAGCTTAGCCACGGGAAAGTATGGGGCCCTACATGAAGTGGTTATTAATATTTCTGTGGGTAACTGCAAGAAATATGGTTTGAAATTGGCCAGAAAAGCTCTCTTTCATTCTTCTCCACATGCCTCCCTTTTATGGTTTAAACTCCCCTCCAATGCTTTATCCTTCTTTATTTGGAGAATTATGAAGAAGTATATATCAACTGATGATGTGTTGAATAGTAGCATAGTACAATTTGCTTCTAAGTATGTTTTATGTAATAATGAGGACTTTCTTAATCACCTTTTCATGATGTGCCCGTATGCAAGAAGAATCTCGGTTCGTTATGATCATGTGTGGCAAATGGATTTGAATCACTTTTCCTCTCCTATTGGTGAGGTGTTATTACTTTGGAAAAAGTTTGCGGGTAAGTTTGGTTTTACTCTTGCTTGTCAAATTTGTTGACAGATCTGGTTTGCAAGAAACTCTCTGAAATGGAAAAAACTACATCTTAGTTACCAAATCTACTTTCTACATTGAAAATAACATGAAATTAGCTTTTTCAACTGATTTTTTTTGCTTATAACTCTTAGTTTCTTTTTTTTTTTGAAGTGGCTAACAAGTTTTCTTTATGCCCTTGGAGCTCAAAGGCCTTTTATTCAGCTAATGGGCCTGTTTCTTTTCTGATTTTTATTTGTTTAAACATGTTTTGGCGAGGTGTCTGTAACTAGGATTTTTTGGTTAAGGGTTTTTAATTCCTCTACACTTTCTTTATCCTAGACTATTTATGTAGTGGCTGATGGAATAAGGTTGGGGATGATTCCTTGGTTGGTTATTTGGTTAATCTATTGGAAAGGGGTGGAACTATCATTCATACTTTTTTAACTGGTTCAAAGGATGTCTTACTTTGGTGCAAGGAGGATTTTAGGAGTAACAGGAGGTTGATTTCAAATCTTTACTATTATTGGTATAACTGTTACAATATAAAGTTCTGGTAATCTCTTGGTTTCTTTTTACTGGTTAATTTTTCTTTATCAGTGTTTTCAGTTTAGTCATTTTCTCTATCCATTTTGTTCTATGGCAAAGCTGATTTTCTACTATTGGTGAATCTGGTATGGTTTTACCCTATTGATTCAAAACACGATTTCACCAATAAGTTCAATTCTCATGCTACTGGGTCCTTCTGGGCGCTCTTGACAGAATTTTGTTTCCAAGATTGTTTGGTTAGTTAGTCAAATTTCAGTATTATATTATTTTCTTGGTTGGTATCATCTATTTTGCAAGATTCAGGTGGCTGTTCGTTTTGGGGTAAAGTATTTTTTGGCTGTCTATTTTCTGCTTGGCTTGGTGATTCTTCCAGCTTGATTGGTTTGTGTCTATCTAGATACAGCTAGAGGGTAATATACTTTTGTTGGTATATGTACAACCGCTTGACTGGATTGTTTTTCGTCTTTAGGGCCTTTGTTTGGACTAAATTTTTCTTCTCGTTCTGGCTATTTGGGAAGTTTTTTCATTTGTTCTCCTGGCAGCTTTTATGTTTCCAGGTGGTTGTGTTGCTTAAGTGTAATGATATTTTCCTGCTCCATATTTTTCTGTTGGCTTTGCTGATCTTTAGCTCATGTGTTATTTCTAATCAGCAAAGCTGGAGGGCAACATACTAACGTGTTTGGTATATGTGCAACCGCTGTGCTAGATGTATTGCTCCGGCTTCTTGTGGATTTCTTGTCCTTTTAAATTGGGCCTTCTCTCGAGGGCGATTGTTTCAGATTTAATCCTTTATATTTGACAGTCATGGTTTCCAGTATTGACGCTGCTGCTTTGTCATTGTTTGGAACTAGAGAATTGAATTGGCTAATGGTGGGATGGCATCTTTCCTCATAGGGGGTATATGTGAAAATCGTTGTGCTGGGACTCGTTTCATTCTTGCATTTTATTTTCCTTTTGGCTCAAGCATTTCTAGGCGTGGTTAGGAATGTTCAGGTACTGCTATGTTCATCTGGCTTAAGGTTTGTTGAAATGAAGTGCTGTTAACATTGGAGAAGTGGTCATTATGTTGGGTTGACTGCTCTGTGTTCATGATACCTATTTGATCTATATATCTTCTCTCTATATTTGCTTATTTCCATTGGCTTACAATTGGTTGGGCCTCTAAGAAGTGTGAGCTAAATTGGCTTAAATTCTTAAATATTCTTTTAATCTCGCCACTTGCTAAGTACTCTATGGAGCTTTCTGTTTCGGTTGATTATCTCTGTATGTGATGTTGATTCCTAATCAGTGCTCTCTCCTCTTTCTGTCAAGATGGCCCGATATTCGCTCAGTTTGCATCATATTGTGGATTATAATGGTTCTCGTCCCAATCACAAAGGTTATCGGCTTTAACGTTAATCAAATTATTTAAGCAGGTTGCCTGGCGGGGATAGCGTTCTTTCCTGGCAGTTTGGTTGGTGACTTGATGCTCGGTTTCCCTATGTCACTGAATTTTTTTTAGTGAGCTTGCTGCTGCTCTTGGCTGTTATGTTTTGTCAGGTTGATGTGTATCATGTCGGAATGTTGTGTTCTGTAGTCCCACTGGATGTGTCTTAGTTTGGACATGTTCAGCCTTGGGAGCTATTTGCTTTTCCTCAAATGCAGGCTGGTCCAAGACTGTTGCTGGTTCAGGCTCTGGAAAAAAGTCTTCTTTGCCTGGCGCGCCTTCTACAGTTGTCAACATTTGGTACTTGACACTTGGGTTTGTCAGCACTTCTTGATCAGATACGGTGGTCGGAAACTAGTGCTGCTCCTCGGGTTTGACCATTGCTTTTGGTTGCTTTTGGAATTTTCTCGTTTGCAGGATTCTGAGGTCTTATTGTATTAGTGGAGGTCTTTTTGCCTGTTGGCAATCTGCTAGTTTTGTTTTCCTGTTTTTTTTTTATTTTTTTTTTATTTCATGTTATCTTACTGTTTATGTGGTTTTTTGTTTTTGGACTGGACCTTTTATGATATACTATGGGTTCATTCTTATTGAGATTGGCTTTTGGTTTTTAGTGCTACAAAATCTTGTAACGAACCAACCCTACTTTGTAACTTGCTTTTTTGATCTCAATAAAATATACAGGTTATGTAAGAAAAAAAAAAAACAAAAAAGAACATATATATATATATATATATATATATATATATATATATATATATATATATATATATATATGTACGCTGAATTATCAATGTATACATATTGATAAAGTTTTTTTTTTCCGTTGTGGAATCTTCGGGAGGCGCAGCTCGAAGGCGAGAGGATGGAGTTTCTGGGGTTTCCTTTGGGGTGCTGACGGGTATGCCGTTGGGTGTGGGAAACTATGTGGTTGAGTTCCCCCCCCTCCCTGGTGTCCCGCCCCCGGTGCAGCCCGGTACTCCCTCCCATCCCTCTCTCTCCCTGCGTTGCCGCGAGAGGGGTGGTTTCTCGATTTTAGGGGTTAGCATCAAAGGATGGGTAGCTATTGACAAGTTAAATTAGTTCTTGAATCATTGCTGTAATGGGGGTTTCTAGATCCAAAGTCTACCAAAAAACTCGTTTTGGATTGCTTTGGTTCTTTTTTAACATTTTGTTAATCTCCTCTCTAGGCGTTTTATAGTTTTTAGTAGAGGATCTTTAAAACTTTTTGTTGATAAATCCCAACAGTCTAATGAAGATTTTTTCTCTGAAACTCATTGGATCTCAATTACTTACGACCGAGATTAAGCAATCCCCACCACCTGTGGGCGCTGGCAGGTGTGGTGGGGGCTCCGATTGCTATTGATAGAGAATTCGGTTTTTGGCAGGCCACGAAAGCTAGAGTATTGGTTGATCTGAACATCTCACGGAGATGCCCTAAGGAGATTCATATTACTGGAAACATATTCAATCATTTTCAAAGGTTGGAGTGGAACGCGAGTTTGTAAAGTGTTCTCACTACTTTAAGTGTGGCCATGTAAAGGAAGAGTGTCGAACTCAAATAAAAAAACCCAGATTTCATTGGAGGCTGAAGCAAACCCCCATGCCCCCTACCGAGGTTGTTCCCTCTAATCAAGCGTTGACAATCATCCATTTTTCTTCATCGGGGTGGGTTCTAACGGGGGGTCTGACCTGATGGAGCAGTCTCATTTGGAAGAGAATGGGCAACTGGTTTTGTCACAACCAAACATGGTGATGTAATTCTGGAGGCGATCCACTTTAGGGAGGAGGTTTTATTTGCCGGCGAAAAACATCTCTGTTATCTCCTCGGTGGGTCCTGAAGGGTAGATTACGCCAATGAAGAAGAGGGCTGCTTAAAGAACGAAGGCTGAAAGGGGCCTTTTGAGGGCCGGTTCTAGGAAATCGAATCGTATCCATCTATGCCAAATAAATGTGATCGAATCATATCGTATCGTATCCATCTATATATATATATATATATATATTCAACACACACACACGCACTCATATATACTTATCTGTGTGTGTGTCTATATATAAATATAAATATAAATATAAATATAAATATAAATAAATATATATATATATATATATATATATATATATATATATATGTGTGTGTGTGTGTGTATGATATAATATATATATATACACATGCACATATACATATATGTATACTCACATACACATTGATCAGCATATGTGTGTGTGTGTGTTAAGTTCATGTATATATATAGTCTTTGTAGGTGTATACGAGTGTATATATA
>JACERR010000022.1:202500-230000 GCA_016760335.1 Gastrodia elata
CCCTTAAAAAATTTAAAAAAGGTGAAAAGAATACTAAATTCTTTCATTCTAAGGTCAAGATCAAACACTCTATAAATAAGTTTAATCACATGAAAGATTCAGGGGGTACCAGCATCCCATCTATTCTGCTTGGTTCTTCGGCTAATAACTTCTTTGAGAGCCTTTGGAAGTGTGAGGGCTGTTCCCTCTCTCATTGTGCAGTGATATATTTTTTTCTCATTTCTCTGAGGCAGATAATATTGCATTACTTTCCCCTCCATCCTTTCAGGAAGTGGAAGAGGTGGTGAGGTCGATGAATTTTGACTCAGTGACTGGCCCGGATGGTTTTTCCCCCTTATTTTTAAATTTCTTCTGGCATATTACTAACTTAGATGTTTGGGAGGCAATTTAGTACTTCCTTTGTTCTAATTACATCCTTAAGTTTGTGACCTCCATAGCAATGGCCTTAATTCAAAAGAAAGACAGACCAAGAAGTTGGGCTGATTTCTAGCCCTATTAGTCTATGCAATGTTTTAACAAGATTGGCACAAAAATCTTGTCCAGCAGGCTATGCTCTATCCTCCCCAATATTATCTCATTAAATCAGAATGCTTTTGTGAGAGGTAGACTCCTTTACAACAACTTCCTCTTAGATAAGGAGCTTACACAGGATTTGGATAGAAAATGCTTTGGTGGCAATGCTTTGATTAAGTTGGATGTTATGATAGCCTATGATAGAATTGAATGTCGTTTCCTCTTCACCATCCTGAGGAATTTAGCTTTTCTAACAGTTTATTTAGTTCATTTATGAATCTATTTATAATGTTTAGTTTTTAGTTTTGTTGAAGCTGTGGTTTCTTTAAATCCTCTAGTGGAATATGGCAAGGAGACCCCTATCTCCTACTCTTTTTATTATTGCTAATGAGTGATTCTCTAGATTGATTACCCATTCATTTAATGCTATCAAAGATATAACTTTCCACAACTCCAGAAATCTGATGGCTTCGCACTTGTCATTTGCGGATGATACGTTTGTTTTTAGTAAATCAAGATCTAAAGCTTTCAAAACTGTTTTGAACATCTTGCATCACATAGAATCTGTCTCTAGTATGATGGTTAATCTGGAAAAATCCAATGTGGTTTTTGGTACCAAGGTGTCTGCTAGCAGAATTGCTAAGCTGCTGAGGCTTTCGAGCTATCTCATGCAGAGCTTCCAATCCAGTACTTAGGCCTACCCTTATCTAAGGGATTTGTTTCCTTCCCTCATTTCCACCATATTCTTGATGCTAGGTCTAAATAAAATCAATGGTTGGGCTCTGAAGTGTCTGTCATTTGGGGGTCACCTTGTCCTCCTACAATCAGTTATTAACTCCATGCCTAGCCATTTCCTGACAGTGATCAAACCCACTCCAATGGTAGGATCTCCTAAGTCATGGTCGGATTTCAGACTATTCAGCCTTTGTAATGTTTTCAGTAAAATATGTTCCAAAATTTTTAGCTAATAGGCTTTGTTCCATCCTTTCCTAAGATTATTTCCCCAAACCAAAATGCCTTTGTGAAAGGAGGTTTACTTTCGGACAATTTTATTCTTGCAAAGGAGCTGGCACATGACATTGATAAGGTTTGTTTGGGCGGAAATGCTATCATTAAATTGGATATTATGAAAGCTTATGATAGACTAGAGTGGAGATTACTTCTCTCCATTCTTAGGAGGTTTGGTTTCTCAAAACATTTATCCATTTATTACAAGTCTATCTCGAACAATTGGTTTTCGATCCTCTTAAATGAAGAGAGTTGCGGTTTTTTCAAATCTTCTAGAGGGATTAGGCAGGGGGATCCCCTTTCCCCTGCTCTTTTGTATTATTGCAAATTATTACTTTTCTAGACTGCTGTCCCATACATTTTCTGCGGTGGAAGTGTATCAATTTTTATATTCAGGTAAACTTGTTATTCTCCCACCTAGCGTTTGTAGATGATACCCATATCTTCTGTTAAAGCTAATATTAAGCATTTAATAAAATTCTAAGATCTTGAAACATATGAATGAGGTATATGGTATGAAAGTGAATATGAGTAAATTTAATGTGGTTTTTGGCAAGCATGTGGCTTTGCAGTAAGAGATTTGTTCTCCTGAACATGTTGGTTTATCTCGAACATCTCTTCCCTTTCTTACTTGGGTTTGCCTTTAGCTAAAGGTTCGGCTTCCTGGTCCCAATTCCATCGTGTTCAAGAGCTATGGCAATGAAGATTAATGGTTAGGCTTCTAAATGTTTATCTTTTGGAGGTTGCATTTTGTTACTACAATCTGTTATCAATTCTATCCCTAATCACTTTTTAGCTGTTCTTAAGCCTCCAACCAAATTTTTTAATGCTGCAAATAAATTGTGTAACGGGTTTCTTTGGGGAGATAATGGTAGTAGAAAGTCGGTGCGCTGGTCCTCTTGGAATGAGGTGGCTATTCTCAAACAATCTCGGGGTTTGGGGTTTTCTCCTTTTTAGTTTTATAGCTTCTGCATTTTGTGTGAAGTACTGGTGGAGATTAAGAAATGGGGATGGTTTGTGGGCTATTTTATGAATAAGAAAATATGGCAGTACAAGTCTGTGGTGGTGCGGGAATTAAAACAAAATGACTCTATTATATGGAAGAATTTATTGCGCATCAGGTCGATTGCAGAAAGGTGCATTTCGTGGGATTTGGCAGAAGGCAAGATTTTCTTTAGTTTGATTCCTGGATAGAGAGGGTCCTCTTTATCCTCTTCATCCAATTTGGTGAATTGCTTTGGCCAATGTTTTAGATTTTGGTAGAATGGTAATTGGAATATTTGGAAAATGGTTTTTATTGGCTTAAATGAAGACATTATTAGTAAATTTGCAAATTTCATTTGCATTTGGTGATGATGTGATGAACGTGACTATTGGTAAGAGGTTAAACCAAGTGTTCATATGGCTAGAAAAGTTCTTGTTAATGCCATGCCTAATGCATCACGTTCATGGTTTAAACTTCATACTACATCTTATCCTTTTTGTTTGGAGATTATTTAAAGGCTATGTTGTCGTCTAATGAGATCTTAAGGAGAGAGGGGTGCATCTTGCTTCTAAATGTGAACATTGTAATTCAGAGGATCCATTGTCTCACCTGTTTCTTTATTGTCCGTATGCAAGGAATGTTTGGAAGGGATTTGCCAACATCTGTACTTAGGTGATTTTTTCGCTTTATCCATTGAGTGAAGCTTATTGGCTTGGAAAAGCATGCAAGTTATTTTAGATTCAATCTTGCTTGTCAACTTGTTGGCAACTCTGGGCTTCTAGAAAACTCTGTGAAATGGAAAAACAGCTCATTTATGTCTCTAAATCTATTATTACATTGGAAATTTCATGAAGCTAACTATTTTCATCTTGTCGGTTCTTTGTCAAAATTAATCTTACGTTTAATTTTGAACATTATAACTGTATCTCTATGTGTGTTGGGCATTCTAGAGATTCTCGATCGGAAAGAGGCTTGTGTTTCTCGCTGTTTTTCATATGTCAAGAAGGCTATCTGGAGAGATTTGGGTTTCCAGAGTAGATTGACTGTCAAATTTCTATTGGTCTATTGTGATTATTCCTTGGCCTGATCTATTTCTGGTTGAGGGTATCAGGCTTTGGGTGATTCCTTAGATGGTGATTTGGTGGTTAACGTGGAAGGGTGGTTTTGTGAACCATATTTTCTTTGTAGGATCAAAAGAGGTTTAGCTTTGCTATAATGAGATATTAAAGGATAACATGAGATTTTTATCAATTTTATGCTCAAATGCTACGAAATGAATTTCTGTGAATCCTCGGCCCTAATTGCTTGACTGATCCTGGCTTACTGCGGAACTTTCTGTTATTTATTTTTCTGATTTCTTGTACCATCAGTGTTTATTTTTGGTAGTTATTTTGGAATGGCTTTAGTTTGAGTTTGGAAGGCAAATTACTAGAAATGGGATTTTTGTAACCACTCAGCTTGTGTTTTCTCCTGGGGCTATTGGTTTGATTGGATGCTTCAGATTCAGGTTTTCCATTTATATTTCTTTGGGCTAGAGAGAAGTCCTTGGCTAAAGGTAATTAGTTTGGTTATCCTCTATCTCTTTTCGGTTGAAAGTCTTCGTGGCACCAGTATGGTTTTCTTGTATCTGGTATCAGTCGTAAGTGGATTTGTTGCTTGCTTTGTGTGATTGAATATTTAGTTTGGGAGTATTTAGTCTTGCTGCTGGATTTTGGTCTTGTTTATATTTTAGGATGAGGCTTCTTTATGGGGGCTATGTTTGGATAGTTTCTGCTGGGTTGTCTATGTTGTTGGATAATCTTTTATAAGATTAAGTCTCTCTATCAGCAATATCAAGGGCTTTGTTTGTTTTCTTTTATTAGTGGGGGGCATTTTTAATCTTTACTGATCCTGGTTGGCTCGGGTTAAGCTTTTTTTTGCGGGTTGTGCTATGTTCTTAAGCCTCTCAGGTTGGAAGATCCCCTCCTATGGGTTGCTGGAGGACTGTCTGTCCCAGCTTTCATTTGATCCTAGTGTCCTAAATCTTGAGGTTGTCGACTGATTCTACCTTTATCTCTTGATGCATAAGCTGAACCTCTTGTTTCCCTGGCTTTTTGATTACTTTTTTGTTGGTTTATGGTGAGCTGTGTTTTATGGATCATAATGCTGTATGTGCTAATCAAGGAAAGTTTTGGATTTTGTGTTCATCGGTTGGATCGAGCGATTCATCTGGTGCTTCTGATTTGTTTGATGTGGGCACTGTTGGTTGCGCGTCTTTCTCGTACTTCATTGTTGTGTCATTTCCTCCTCGTCTGTTTGGGACTATGTTGTTTGCGGTGGAATTTTGTTGCAGATATCCTTCAGCTCAGTAATTGGTCTTGGCTTCAGTGATTTGTCATTGCCTTCCTTTATTAGTTAGTTGGTGTTTTGTTTGACTGTTCTGGCTGTTCAGTCTTGGAGGTTCTGCTTCCAGTTCTGGTTAAGGACTCTTTTGAGGTTTTGAAAAGACTGATTTGCAAAGGCTGGCATTTTGCGGGAGTATTCGGACTCCTCTGGTCTCCTAGGTTGCTGCTCATTCATTGATAAATTTGTTTTTATATCTTCTAAGCTAATTGAATCCTTATCTACAGATTTTCTTCAGGAGGTCGTTGCCATCTTCAGCTTTGGTTTTATCTTACTGTTGCTTGCTGCTTCCTGACTATTTTTTTTTCTTTTAAGTATGTTGTATTGCCGTTTAATTCATTAGGTTGTGAGGTCAGCAGTGTATGTACTCTGCCTTTAGCCGATCACTCTTAGTTTGTTTGGTTTTTGCTGTTTTTGCTATTTTTGTGGTTGACCTAGTGGTCAATGTCTATTAGTCTATTTGTAAGTATCTTTTTTATTGCATTAGAAGGAGATGTTAAAATATATTTAAATATATATATATATATATATATGTTAAATGTTTTGCCTGTAATCATTGTGGTCACACCAAGGAAGAATGTAAGTTAAAATTGAATGTCCAATGGAGGGTGAAATCTCATAATATAGTTCCCGATGTTATTGATAGTGTGCTTGTTGAGAATCTTGATAATGCTATTATTCCGTATACAGGTAATAATATTTTGCCAAAGTAGCTTATACTTCCAAGTCTTGTCCTATTTTAGTTGAGGTTCTAAAGGAGTGTCCCAGAAACCAGGCAAACATTATAAATTTAATTTTAGAAGCTATTAAGAGTAGGGAGAAGGAAAATTCCCTCAAGAATGGGAGTCAGAGGCAGTCTGGGTATTCACAATTGTATTCGTCCTTGGGTGAGTCTGAATTTGGATGGATTGCTCCAAAGAAAAAAAGAGCGGCTCGTAGAACTCAAGCAGAGATGTTATTGGAGTTATCCTAATCCAGGAAGTCAAATCAAAAACTTTCATGATGAACAAATCAATTATTATTTGGAATGTAAGGGGTATTTCTAGTTTAAATACCAAGAAAAGATTGAAATCTCTTGTAAGAGAAATAAGGTTCTCTTTATTTCCATTTTGAAACCTTTAGTGAAGTCTTTTGCTATTGATCATTTTGCCAAGTATTTTTGTTTTTCCAATTGCTTTTTTAATTCTAATAGTAAGATTTGGATTCTTTGGAATTTGCCTCTTCAATTTGATGTAGTTTTGAATGAGGAGCAATGTGTTCATTGTATTTGTGGGTGGAACAACTTGTGTTGGAAATTATCTATTATTTATGCTAAATTTTCTTATATTCTAAGAAGAGATTTATGGTGTTCTTTTGAAAGATGGTGCAACGTTGATGATTCTCCCTATCTTGTTGGGGGAGATTTTAATGTGGTTCGAAAATCTTCGGAACGTATTGGCAGGGGTCATTCCTTCATTTCAGCCATGGGAGAGTTTAATAGTATGATTTGCAATTCTAGTTTATTGGATTTAGATTTTTCTGGCTCCACTTTTACTTGGTCTAACAACTCTACTGTCTCTAGAATTGATAGAATTTTGGTAAATCCAAACTTCTCTAGTTTATTTAATGGTCTATTGGTTATTCATCTTGGTTGGCTTGGCTTTGATCATACCCATTGCTTTTACCTCTTGTTTTTGCTTCTATAAAAAAAGGAAGATTTTAATTTCAAAATATGTGGGTTCATCATCTAGATTTTTTTGATCTGGTCAAGTCCAATTGGATTCTTCCAGTGGAACCACACCTTGCCCCCATGATTAGACTTCATGTAAAAATAAAAACGCTAAGGTATTTTCTTATTTCCTGGAACAAAAATAAATTTGGCAATATTGTTGATAATGTTAGGATGGTTGAGAAAGAAGTAGCTAATATGGAGGCTTTATTTGATGTTTCAGGCTTTCGTTGGGATATGGAGAGGTTATCTAAAGCTTATAAAAAGCTGGACGCCGTGCTGAACATGTAGCAAGCCTTTTGGCTACAAAAATCAACTCTCAAGAGGTTCAATGAGGGGGAAAGGACCACAAAATTTTTCACTCTTGGGTAAATATAAAGCATTCAGTTAATGTTATCACTCACATCAAAGATGATGGGGGAGATTGTATTCCTTATGATAAATTGGGTGATTTAGCCTGCAATTTTTTTGAAGCACTGTGGAATAGTAAGGGATGTGACCTCTTGAGTTTGGGTAATGACTTTTCTTTTCCCTGCATTTCTGAGGAAGACAAAGCGTGGTCACTTCTCCTCCCTTTTTGAATGAGGTAGAGGCTGTGATTCTTAATATGGATGAGGATACTATGACTGGCGCTGATGGCTACTCTCCTTATTTTTTCAATCTTGCTGGGAGATAGTTAAAGAAGATATCTGGGAAGCTGAATTAGATTTCTTTCATTCAAATTACATTCCAAAATTTGTGACTACCACTTCCATTACTCTTATTCCTAAAGTGGATAGACCTAAGTCTTGGGCTGACTTTAGGCCTATCAGTCTTTGCAATGTCTTCAATAAAATTGGCACTAAGATTATGTCGAATAGACTTTGTTCCATCCTTCCCAGTGTTATTTCCCCTAACCAAAATAGAGGTAGGTTACTGTCCAACAATTATCTCTTAGCAAAAGAACTAGTTCATGGTATTGACAGGAATTGTTTTGGTGGTAATGCCATTATTAAATTGGATGTCATGACAGCCAATTGCAAATTGGAGTGGAGGTTCCTTTTCTCCATTTTTAGAAAATTTGGGTTTCGAACCTTTTCATTCTATCATCTACAAATTGATTTCAAATATTTAGTTTTCAGTTATTTTGAATGGCTCTAGTTTTGGTTTCTTTAAGTCTTAAAGGGGGATCAGACAAGGGGATCCCCTATCCCCAGCTCTTTTTATTCTTGCAAACGAATGTTTTTCCAGACTGATTTCACATACTTTTCATGAGGTCAATGGTATTCGATTCCATAATTCTAGAAAGTTTATTGTATCTCATTTTTCATATGCTGATGATACTCTCATTTTTTATAAAGCTTCTTCCAAATCTTTTAAAGCAATTTTAAGGATTTTGGAGCATATGAAAGAGGTATCAGGTATCAAAAGTAAATATGGGAAAGTCTAATGTGGTTTTTGGTAAGTATATTGCTGGTAGTAGGATTTCTAATCTTTCTAATCTAATGTTTATTCAATAATTACACATACCAACTCCCTAGGATTCACTTCAGTGGAACTAGGTAGAGCTCCTTGCTGCCGAGTAGTGAACTACTTGGAGATCTACCCCAATTGAACTTCAATATTTCTTAGTGATGCTTCTATCGCTTGGATGGAGGCATCATGCCAGGTAATAGTAGCTTCAGTGCGGTGCACGAATTGAATTATTTCTGCCTTAAAGGCATTAAAGGCTCCTTCCAAATTTGAATGGTGATGATTAACATTGTTCCCATTATTAAAGCCTTGTTGACTTGATGAACCCCCCCCCCCCCCATTATGGTTTCCAATATTATTATGGTTACTCCATAAGAAATTTGTGTGGTTTTTCTACACAGGGTTATAAGTATTAGAGTAGAGGTTATTCATGGTGTTATTGTTTCTTAAGTAGTTAACTTGTTCGGTGCTTGATTGCATGAAAGGATTTATTAAGTTGCAGTTTTCACTAGCGTGCCTTCATCCACACAACTCACATTGAGTTTCTTTAGCAACATTAACATTCATTTTCTCAATTCGTTCATTTAAGGTGTGGATTTTGTTTTGCAGGGCCATTATTTGATTTTCTTCATTTTAATTGATTCTTTTTTAGTCATTCAGAAGGCCATTAGTACGCATTGTTTGCCATTTTTTCCAAGAGGTCATAAGCTTCTTCGGGTTTTGCTACTAATTGAGCTTTCGGTGGTTGCATTAATGAGAGTCCTTGTTAGAGCATTTAAACCATTGTAAAAGGTTTGCACTTGCATCCACAAATGGAATCCATCATGCGGGCATCACCTTAAGCATTCCTTAAAGCGATCCCACCCATCATATAGAGTCTCCCTTCATATTGATTGAAGTTTGTTATTTCAAATCTCAGTCGAGCGATTTTTGCCAGAGGGAACATTTCACTAAGAATTTCTTAGTGAGATCATCCCAAGTATGGATGGAATCACTCAGGAGAGAGCTGAGCCAACTTTTTTGGCTCTGTCTTTTAGGGAAAAAGGGAATAGCCTAAGTTTAATGGCATCTTCAGAAACACCATTAAACCTAAAGATATCACATATTTCAAGAAAGTTTGAAATGTGTGAATTAGGGTCCTCCGTGGCTAACCCCCTCAATTGATTATTTTGAACCATACTGCATGTAGAAGATTTGATCTCAAAATTGTTGGCTTCTATGTTTGGCCTAACAATGGCATGAGGAATGCCCTTGACAGTGGACAAGGCATAATCTCTAAGTGCTCTACCCCGTGGTTCTCCTAAAGGCTCTCTAGGAATTTCATCAAAGTTTTCCATAACAGCTTGTTGATTATTTAAGATTGCTTGTTCTCTTCTAGCTTGCAAAAGGATTTTTTCAATTTTAGGATCGAAAAGTATTCAGTACAAATTCTTAGACTCATACAAGAAAGAAATTAAGCTATCAAGAACAATTATTGCAATAGCATTCAATAATTCAGCAAACGTGAGTAAATGAAAGAAAAGTAAATTATTAGCACAAATAATTACAAAAACAAAAAAATTAAATTATATGGAAGAGAATTGCTTAAATCACTATTTACTATTAGATTCTCCTTAATACAAAACTGTTACCATTCCTCAACAATGGCACCAAAAACTTGACAGACTACAAAATACACGTCTGCGCTTGCACGCAAGTGTACGTGGTCTGAAGTAATAATTTAGAAGGTAAGTTCCGTGATTTATCGTCTCAAAGAATGGAATGTTTTGTTACTAAGGTATATCTAAATTCAATATTATATAAACAAAATGATTTCAGCTTGATTTAGTTCTATTAACAAGCAATAAAGTAGAGTTTAGAAACTATTTAAGTTAAAGAGGGGAGTTGGGCTTATTCCATGTAAAATGATGGGGACCTCAAGTTGTATTACTTCTCAAGCTCATTTCATTTTTATTAAGCTAATTAATCAAGTGCACATTATATTCCTTAGAGTTGTCCTCTAAATCCTTCAAGTGCAAATCTTGTGCGAGAGATGAACACACAAGGGTTCAATTTTTGCACAAAGATTCCCATGAGATCGCAATTAGAGCATCTTAGTTTTCCTACGTCTAGGTTACCAAAATTTATTTTTTTTAATTAGCCGATCTCAAGAGTATTGATTCCACTAATGAGCATCATGCGCAGTTCAGATAAGGAAGCGATTGCATTGGGCTCTATGAACTATTTCACGTTATCCTTGAGCTCTCAAAGATTCCACTCCCTCCTTTCACGTATGCTGAGCAACGGAGCTCCAATTAATAGGTCTTACTTAGTTCACACACTTTGACTCCTTAGTTAAGTGTAAAACATAGTGCAAGAAGGCTCAAGAACTGCTCACTTAGTTCTAAGCACCCCTTTCACACATCTCCTGCTCTTAACTAAGAAATGAGCCATGGAGCACAAGACTTTCATTTGATTGTAGTATTTATAATTATATTTCTTAACATAAGATTTTCATTTATTCCACAACTAGATCTTAAGATATTTGTAATTAGTCATTCAAAAATAGATTCATTTTATTTCAATGCTTGAGGAAGTTCTACATCATTCATTGAGTCCTTTTACATTTTATAATGGGCTCAGCCCAACCCTCCTCAAGGGGGTTAGCCTTCCATTATAATTGAGAGAAAAGAAGAAAAACATACAAGGATGAAGACCCTTTCATGATCTACTATAAGAAATGTAAAAGCAAGATTAGTTTACAAGGAATTGCTCTTAATGGGGTTCTCAAGATCTCTTCTTCTTCCTATTCTCCTTTCCTTTAGTTCCCTAGTGCTGCCTTTGGTTCTTTCTCCTCTAGCAATGATCCTTTCCACCTCCCTTGGAGGGGTCTTCTTCTTCTTTTATGCATCCCCTAAAAACTGAACTTTTTGGATGAAAAGTTGGAGCCCTTCTTAAGTGAAGAAGAGGTGCATATATAGATGGATTACTCTCCTCTTCCCCCTTTACAAATTCTACTTTTCCCTCTTTATTTTTTGCTTGTGGTGATTGCAGATACCACTTGAGGAGTGAAGCGATATCTTCTTTCCCTTTTTAATTCATTGATATCATTTTAATACACCCTCTTGCCAAAAAATAAGCTACTACAGAAGAAATGATGGCTGGGAGATAAGGAGCAAGTTGGGGGGCTTGCCCCAACTGCGCTAAATGCACTGAGCTGGCAAAAATTTGGTGCGCCACTGGAGAGCATTGTAGAGATTGGGTTTCAGAAACTCTTTTGCTGCAGCGCGCTGTGGCGATTTTAAGTTTTGAAACTTGCCCGTTGTAGCGCGCTGTAGCAATTGAGTTTCAAAAGCTCTCCCACTGCAGCGCGTTTGTGTTTGTTGTAGCGGTTGAGTTTCAGAAACTCTCTCGCTGTGGCGCACTGTAGCGGTTGATTTTCGAAAAGTCTCCCGATGTGGAGTGCTGTAGCGGTTGAGTTTTGGAAACTCTCCCACTGTGGAGTGCTGTAGCGTTCGAGTATTGGAAACTCTCCCGCTGTGGCGTGCTATACGATTGAGTTTCAGAAACTCACCCACTGTAGAGCGCTAAGGCGCGTTGTGGCACACCGTAGCGATTATGCTCTAGAATTCAGTAATTCTCTTGTTAAGTGTCTTCTATATGCAAGTAGCCGGGGTGCGCTGCGATGTGCGGTAGCGCGCTGAAGCGCGCTATAGCGAGCCGCAGCAATTTTCTGCCAGAAAATGCAAAAACACTCCAAAATTTCCTATAAATCGCTGAGCTTGCTTTTTTCCTGAAAATAAGTAGAATTTGATCAAGGGGGTTATTTCAAATAAAGAAATGAATTAGATTTTTCTATATTTGGGATATAAATTATGGATTTATCACACCCCCACACTTTGACTCTTCCTCGTTCTCGAGTAAGCTCAAAAAAATATTTTTTCTATTTTTAAGGTATGAGAATCTATAAGTATTGTCAATGCGAGTTTGATTGCAATTCAAAGTTTATGCTTAACTGAAATGACAAGCACATTTTTCATTATTTAAATTTTTCTAACTTGGTTATGAACCAAGGTTGATAAACTAGTCTCCAATTTTAAGTGTGTAATGCTTAGTGTTAGGTAATGGGGGAGGTTGCTTAGAATTATTGAACTAGGGTGGTAATAAGTAGTCAAGAGTTTTGTGCCATATGTGCTCCTTCTTATGAATCACAAAGATATTTAAAATTTTAGGAGAGCTAATTTTTATCATCCTATTTCTTTTTTTCTTGGGAGAGATATTTTTTTCATCCTTTTTTTTATTTTTTTTTTTCATTCTTTAGAGAGAGATTTTTTTCATCCCACTTTCAAATTTTTGTGATCATGAGGTCCTACAGGAGCCTAGCACACTCTTTTGCTACTCAATATCATCACTATTTTAATTTCTAAGCCTTCCCCCACACTTAGACCTTAGTATTGATTTAAATATTTGGAGGCTAGATTCAACCTAAAATCAATCCCTTATTTAGAAGATTTAATGCTGTTAATGAATTTAGTCATTTTTAATTAAGCAAACTTTGGTTGATAATCAATTTATATATTGACATTCTTGTAATTTCCATAATCTTGAAAAGTTTAGAAAAAATATACCATTGCAAACATAGAATGAAATTGAGAATATGATAATTCATAATTATTTCCTTAAATAAAAACAAAACAACAAAAGAAAAGAAAAAACTAGAAATGCAAATAGAAATAATACAACCTAATTTAGTCATCCTCCTCACTTTCTTCCGTATCCTCCTCATCCATCTCCTGGTAGGAATAGTCACACGGCCAATGGGTGTTCGGGATAGGGTCGTCGACAGGGGGTTGTGATAACAAAGAGCCATCCAGTCCTCCATGCAAGTTCCAATCTTGGAACAACATTCCAAGAGCTTCATGAAACTTCGATTGGAACTCCCACTGCCAAGCATTTCCTTCTTGCAAAATCGCATGTCGATGACCATAGCTTTATCCATGTCAATTTGTTGTTAAGTGTAAATTTGCTTCAACAATATTTTAGAGTAAGAGAGGACGATGGAAGTTGAAGCTTACCTTCTTCTCCCCTCCTCTTCTTAACCTGCTTCCATACTTGGGAATGAGCATTTAAATTTGTTAGCTCAAGGGGGGCACTAGGAGGGACGATGGTGTCAGTGGAAAGGATATTAACCCCGTGGGACAAACAAATGCCTGAGATTAATGACCCAAATGCCAGCGCTGCTCATAATTGATGCCAGAGAAACAAATTTCTTCAAGTCGTTGGAGCGCACACATAAGCAGCGCCCTTGAACAGGTCACTTCACTAAGGTGACTCGATGCATTATGAAGTTGGAGATGAAAACTAGCCACGCATTATCCGAGTTCGTGAGGAGGGCTCGAGGAATGTTGGTCAAATTTCTTCTCCGATCTGTATTATTGCAAATTAGTTCACTTGTGAGAGCAACCGTGTCATAGCTAGACTCAATGAGGGTCAAGTAAGAGCCGTCCTTGACCTCCCTCAACCCGTAGAATTGCATGATTTGCTCATGCCCAAAAATAACTCCCTTTTCCACACAAAGGCTCTTCTTCCCGCCATGTCATAGCATTGGCATAGACTTTCTGATCAAGGTTCGGGTACGAGATGACAAGAGTGGTTGCCATTGGCCTCCATCCCCAGGGGTCCACTTGCTTGGATGGCACCTGCAAGAGCTGCCCGAAAACACTTCTCCGGGATGAGCTTCCTCTGGGAAGTAACCACGGTGAACCTCTTCTTAGCATCCTTGGAGGAGAACCTCTTCTTGTTAAAGGCTCCACCAGATGTGGAAGCTTTGGGTTCTCTCATTGGAATAGATTTCTTTCCTGAAGACATGTTGAAATTTTAAAGAGAGCTGAAATTTTCAAGGAAGGATGAGGGAAGAGAGTAACTCTGGAGCAAAAATCAGAAGGTGCAAAGATTACACCCACCCTAACTCCTCTTAAGTAACCATAATTTCAAAGGCCAAAGAAAATCTGGTCAAAGGGGTTCCCATGTCATATATGTGACAAGATTTCAATATAAAAAGGAAAAGGACGGGGCATCTTTATCAGCAACACCTTTTGGATACCTAGGAATCCTAATAAAGTAGGATTTTAAGGATTGATTTCCCAGGCAGTCTAAACTCTACAGCTGGAGCAGATCACTGCAGCGTGTTATGTGTGCTGCAGCGCGCTGTAGCGAGTGAGTTTCAAAAACTCTTTCACTGCAGCGCACTGTAGTAGTTGAGTTTCAAAAACTCTCCCATTGCACTGCACTGGAGCAGTTGAGTCTCAAGAACTCCCCTGCTGCAGCGCGCTATAGTGCGATGCAGCAGGCCGTAGCGCAACTGATAAAAACATCCTCTCTCTCATTTTTTCTTTTTCTTTTTTTTTAAACTTGGGTTGCCTCCTAATAAGTGCTTTGTTTAAAGTCATTAGCTCGACTCGCTTGAGATCTCATTACTGCTATACAGGGAGGTATATCTTTCCAAATTTTTGAGATTTGGATGGGCACTAACATGCAGTGTGCTCAAACCCTCACCCTCGGCATTCCCTTCACAGCCTACACTTTCGGTTATTGAGAAATCTTTTTTTCTCTTTCCTCTCCTTGTATTCTTCTTTTTCACCTTCTACTTACTCTCACAATCGAAAGATGTGCATGGGCTAGCCTCGGAGTTACTTAGACTTACATTTGGCAAGTCAAGCGCTTCATGAACTCTTTCCTCCCTAGCCTTGCTATTTATTTCTCGGTCCATAGCTTGTTGTTTGAAAATGGTAGGTTAAAGATCTATTAATTTGGACCTACCATGGATCCTTATGCTCATGACCCCCTACACACATCAATGATAGCCTTAAAGCTCACGAGGAGAGGTCTTCCGAAGATAATGGTGGAGTTTTCATTCAACCTATCCCATTCACAAACAATAAAATTAGTGGAGAAAATGAGGCTTCCTAATCTTACAGGAACATTTCTTACAATGCCTAACGGGGTTAACAATTCAAGTTGGCGAATTCTAGAATTATGGAGGTTTACTCCATCCCTCCTACCTTGAGATGTTCATATATAAGTAGGGCATAATATTGACTGAAGCACCGAGATCACATAAGGGATCTAAAAGTACTTCATTGCTTATCACGCATGGATTGCATAACCTTCCAGGGTGTTCACATTTTGGTGCAGTGATCTTTTCACACTTGATTCCTCTCACCCCTCTCTAGCCTTTAGTTCCCTTTCAACAGCATTATAATCTTTAGTTTTGTACTCTCCATCCATCCCATCAAAATGAATTACACTTACCAACTCCCTAGGATTCACTTCAGTGCAACTAGGTAGAGCTCCTTGCTGTCGAGTGGTCAACTACTTGGAAATCTGCCCCAATTGAACTTCAATATTTCTTAGGGATGCCTCTATCACTTGGATGGAGGCATCATGGTGGGTAATAGTAGCTTCAGTGTGGTGCATAAATTGAATTATTTCCGCCTTAAAGGCGTTAAAGGCTCCATCCAAATTTGAATGGTGATGGTTAAGATTGTTCCCATTATTAAAGCCTTGTTGACTTGATGAACCCCTCCCCCATTATGGTTTCCAATATTATTATTGTTACTCCACAAGAAATTTGTGTGGTTTTTCTACCCAGGGTTATAAGTATTAGAGTGGAGGTTATTTATGGTGTGTTCTTTCTTAAGTAGTTAACTTGTTCGGTGTTTGATTGCTGAAAGGATTTATTAAGTTGTTGTTTTCACTAGCGTGCCTTCGTCCACACAACTCACATTGAGTTTATTTAGCAACATTAACATTCATTTTCTCAATTCGTTCGTTTAAGGCGTAGATTTTGTTTTGCAGGGCCATTATTTGATTTTATTCATTCATTTTAATTGATTCCTTTTTTAGTCATTCAGAAGGCCATTAGTACGCATTGTTTGCCATTTCTTCCAAGAGATCATAAGCCTCTTCTTAGGTTTTGGTACTAATTGAACCTTCGGTGGCCGCATCAATGAGAGTCCTTGTTGGAGCATTCAAACCATTGTAAAAGGTTTGCACTTGCATCCACAAATGGAATCCATCATGCAGGGATCACCTTAAGCATTCCTTAAAGTGATCCACCCATCATATAGAGTCTCCCCTTCATACTGATTGAAGTTGGTTATTTCAAATCTCAGCCGAGCGGTTTTTGATAGAGGGAACATTTCACTAAGAATTTCCTAGCGAGATCATCCCAAGTACGAATGGAATCACTCAGCAGAGAGCTGAGCCAACTTTTTTGGCTCTGTCTTTAAGGGAAAAAAAGGAATAGCCTAAGTTTAATGGCATCTTCAAAAACACCATTAAACCTAAAGGTAACACATATTTCAAGAACGTTTGAAATGTATGAATTAGGGTCCTTCGTGGCTAACCCCCTAAATTGATTATTTTGAACCATACTGAGTGTTGAAGATTTGATCTCAAAATTGTTGGCTTCTATGTTTGGCCTAGCAATGGCATGAGGAATGCCCTTGATAGTGGGCAAGGCATATTCTCTAAGTGCTCTCTACCCCGTGGTTCTCCTAAAGGCTCTCTAGGAATTTCATCAAAGTTTTCCATATAGCTTGTTGATTATTTAAGATTGCTTGTTCTCTTCTTGCTTGTAAAAGGATTCTTTCAATTTTAGGATCAAAAGATATTCAGTACAAATTCTTAGACTCATACAAGAAAGAAATTGAGTTATCAAGAACAAATATTACAATAGCGTTCAATAATTCAGCAAACGTGAGTAAATGAAAGAAAAGTAAATGGTTACCACAAAAAATTACAAAAACAAAAAACTAAAATTATATGGAAGAGAGTTGCTTAAATCACTATTTACTATTAGATTCTCCTTATTACAAAACAGTTACCATTCCCCGGCAATGGCACCAAAAACTTGACAGATTGTAAAATACACGTCTGCGCTTGCACGCAAGTGTACATGGTCTGAAGTAATAATTTGGAAGGTAAGTTCTGTGATTTATCATCCTCAAGGAATGTATGTTTTGTTACTAAGGTATATCTAAATTCAACAATATATAAACAAAATGATTTCAGCTTGATTTGGTTCTATTAACAAGCAATAAAGTAGAGTTTAGAAACTATTTAAGTTAGAGAGGGGAGTTGGGCTTATTCCATGTGAAATGATGGGGACCTCAAGTTGTATTACTTATCAAGCACATTTCATTATTTTTTATTAAGCTAATTAATCAAGTGCACATTATAATCCTTAGAGTTGTCCTCTAAATCCTTCAAGTGCAAATCTTGTGCGAGAGATGAACACACAAGGGTTCAATTTTTGCACAAAGATTCCCATGAGATCGCAATTAGAGCATCTTAGTTTTCCTACGTCTAGGTTACAAAAATTTACAGTTTAATTAGCCGTTCTCAAGAGCATTGATTCCACTGATGAGCATCATGCACAGTTCAGATAAGGAAGTGATTTCATTGGGCTCTATGAACTATGTCACGTTATCCTTGAGCTCTCAAAGAATCCACTCCCTCCTTTCACGTATGCTGAGCAACAGAGCTCCAATTAAAAGGTCTTACTTAGTTCACATGCTTTGACTCCTTAGTAGAGCGTAAAGCATAGTGCAAGAAGGCTCAAGAACTTCTCACTTAGTTCTAAGCACCCCTTTCACACATCTCCCACTCTTAACTAAGAAATGAGCCATAGAGCACAAGACTTTCATTTTGATTATAGTATTTATAATTATATTTTCTTAACATAAGATTTTCATTTATTCCACAGCTTGATCTTAAGATATTTGTAATTAGTCATTCAAAATAGATTCATTTTATTTCAATGCTTGAGGAAGTTCTACATCATTCATTGAGTCCTTTACATTTTATAATGGGCTCAGCCCAACCCTCCCCAAGGGGGTTAGCCTTCCATTACAGCTGAAAAAAGAAGAAAAACATACAAGAATGAAGATCCTTTCATGATCTGCTACAAGAAATGTAAAAGCAAGATTAGAGTTTACTAGGAACAGCCCTTAATGGTGTTCTCTGGATCTCACCTCTTCTTCCTCTTCTCCTTTCCTTTAGCTCCCTAGTGCAGCCTTTAGCTCTTTATCCTCTAGCCATGGTCCTTTCCACCTCCTTTGGAGATGTCTCCTTCCTCTATGTAGCTCTTAAAAACTAAACTTTTGGATGAAAAGTTGGAACCCTTCTTAAGTGAAGAAGAGGTGCATATATAGATGGATTACTCTCCTCTTCCCCCTTTACAAATTCTACTTTTCCCTCTTTATTTTTCTGCTTGTGATGATTGCAATATCACTTGAGGAGTGAAGTGAAGTGACATCTTCTTTTCCCTATTTAATTCATTGATATCATTTTAATCCACCCTCTTGCTAATAAAATAAGCTGCTGCAGAAGTAACGATGGCTGGGAGATAAGGAGTAGGTTGGGGGTCTTGTCCCAACACAATATACACTAAGCTAACAAAAATTTAGCGTGCTGCTGTGATTGAGTTTCAAGAATTCTTTTGCTGCTGTGCGCTGTGGCGGTTTTAAGTTTTGAAGCTTACATGCTGCAGCGCGCTGTAGTGATTGAGTTACGAAAACTCTCCCGCTGCAGCGCACTGGAGCGGTTGAGTTTCAAAAACTCTCCCACTGTGGCACGCTGTAGCACTTAAGTTTCGGAAACTCTCCCACTGCAGCGCGTTGGAGCGATTGAGTTTCAGAAACTCACTCGTTGCAGCGCCCTAAGGCGTGCTGTAGCACGCCGTAGCGATAACGCTCCAGAATTCAGTAATGCCCTTGTTAAGTGTCTTCTGTATGCAAGTAGCTAGGGCACACTGGGGCGCGCGGTAGCACGCGGCAACAGTTTTCTTCCAGAAAATGAAAAAACACTACAAAATTTCCTAGAAATCGCTGAGCTTGCTGTTTCCTGAAAATAAGCAGAATTTGATCAAGGGGACTGTTTCAAATAAGGAAATGAATGAGATTTTTCCTTTATTTGGGAAATAAATTAAGGATTTATCAATTCTTAGTCCAAGGAGGGGCCCCTCTATTATCTTTTCCAATCTCTTGTGTTTTTACAGTGCCTATTTTGGATTTCTGGTCTGAGGGTAAGTGGGATATTTAGAAGTTAGAATTGGTTTTGTTGGACAAGAATATTTTAAAAAAGTTTGTAAAGTTTTTTTCATTATAGTGAAGAGGTTATGAATATTTAGGTGGGTAACTGCAAGAAGCTTTGTTTGAAAATGGCTAGAAAAGCTCTCTTCTATTCTACTCCCCATGTCTCTTTCTAATGGTTTAAACTCCCCTCCACAGCTTTATCCTTCTTTTAATGAAGAATTATATATCAACCAATGATGTTCTGAAGAGTAAAGGAGTGTAGTTAGCTTCTAAGTGTGTTTTTTGAAGGGTAAAGGACTCACTTGACCACTTTTCTTGATGTGCCTATATGCAAGGAAAATTTGGGATCGTTATGATCATTTGGGGCAACTAGACTGGAATTACAATCTCTATCCTATTGGGGGGACTTTAATATATTGGAAAAAGGTTACAGGCAAGTTTGGTTTTACTCTTGTTTGTCATATTTGTTGGTAGATCTGGCATGCAAGGAACTCTATGAAATGGAAAAACTATTTCATTTTGTTACTAAATCTACTTTATACATTGAAAATTTCATGAAATAAACTATTTTTGCTAGCTCTTTTGCTTTTAATTCTCAATTTCCTCTATTTATTGATGTGACTGCCACTTCAATTGCTTTGATTCCCAAGAAAGATAGAGCTTCTTCCTGGGAGGACATTTGCCCGATTAGCCTGTGTAATGTATTCAATAAGATTGCAACAAAAGTTATGGCCAAGAGACTTTCTACCCTCCTACCTAACATTATTTCCCTCCCTCATAGTGCTTTTATGCTTGGCAAGTTAAATTCTGAAAACTTCCTCCCTGCTAAGCAGCTGGTGCAGGATCTTGATAAGAACTGTCATGGCGAGAATGCCTTAATTAAGCTGGATATTATGAAAGCCTATGATAGGATTGAATGGCAATTCCTATTCAACATCTTGAGAAAGTTTGGCTTTTCGAATCAATTCAACCAATTTATTTATAAGTCGATCTCCAACATCGGCTTCTCGGTGTTGTTGAATGGGGCTAGCTGCGGGTTCTCCAATTCTTCAATGAGTATCCGGCAGGGGGATCCCCTCTCTCTGGCTTTATTTATTATTGCCAATGAATACTTCTCCAGATTGATCTCGTTTTTGTTCTCCTCAACCAAAGTAATTGCATTTCACAACTCGGGGAGAACATTAGTTTCTCACTTAGCTTTTGCTGATGACACTTTAATATTTTGCAAAGCAAATCTTAAGGCCTTCTCTATTATTCTGCAAATTCTGAACCACATGGAGGCTGTCTTCGGCATGAAGGTGAACTGGTCCAAATCCAGTGTGGTCTTCGGCAAGAAAGTTCCAAATAGTAGAATTTCGAGATTGCTAAATATTTTGGGTCTGTGCCACACCCACCCTCCAATTCATAACTTAGGGCTTCCTCTCTCCAAGGGGATTGGCTCTTCCTCTCATTTTAATCAAATTATTCAATCTATATCCAAAAAGATAAATGGGTGGGCTATGAAAAGTCTATCCTATGGGGGTCAGCTTATCCTTCTTCAATCAGTTATTAATGCTATGCCCAATTATTTTTTGATGGTCCTCAAGCTGCCACCCAATTTTATCTAGTCTTTTAACAATCTGTGTAATGGGTTCCTTTGGGGAGACTATGGGGGGAGAAACGCTATCAGATGGGAGAATTGTAAGACTCTTGCTTCCCCTAAATCTTCTGGAATTTGGGCTTGTACTCCTTGAGGAGCACAAACTTTGCTTTCTATGTTAAGTATTGGTGGATATTGCATAATGGGGAAGGCCTATGGGTTTCTTTCATGAATACAAAGTATGGTAAGACCTCGCATGTGACGACAAGAGGCCTCCTTCAAAATTATTATGTGGTTTGGAAGAACTTGGTTAAAATGAGGCAGGCAGCGGAAAGTTGTATTTTCTGGAACCCCTCTGTGGGCTGTTGCTCCTTCTGGTTCAATAAATGGCTGAGGAGGTTCTGCTTCTAGTGTAATCTTGGATTTTTGGTCGGGGGACCAGTGGGATAGCCTTAAGATCTCTAATGTTGTGGAGAACCCAAGCATTGCTGCCTTAATCTGTGCTACCCCTCTTTGCCAAGAGGGCGTGAGAATGTCTATCTTGATTGGTAAAAGCATTAAGCCATGTTTAAAGTCGGCCAGGAAAGCTCTTTCTTCCCCTTTGGTGGCCTGTCTGGGCTGGTTTCACCTCCCAACCATGGCTCTCTCCTTATTTATTTGGCAGTTATTCAAAAAATTCTTATCTATAGATGATGTGTTAAGAAGTCGAGGGTTGTTCCTATCCTCCAAATGTGTTTTCTGCTACAAGGAGGAAACCATGTCTCACCTCTTTTTAGCTTGCCCTTTTGCTTGTAGTATGTGGGATCGTGATGGATTGTGCTGGTATTGTAATCCTGCTTTATTTCACTCCATCTGCTATTTCATTTTGTGGTGCTTTGGGAACGAAGGAAAATGGAGCTTCACCTTGGCTTGCCAAATTTGTTGGCAAATTTAGGCTGCCTGAAATGCAGCCAGGTGGAGCAAAAGTCCCCATTCTAGTGCTAAAGCTAGTGTTTACACAGATTTTTATATGAAAGCCTCTTTTGAGGCTAGTTTTTTGTTGGAAAACTTTCAGATCCCTTCTTTCTTTCAGGAGGTTATGATTTTTGGTTTTGGCTTTCGCCCCTATGAGGCTCCAAGAGCTCTAGGAGGGCTTCCTCCTTTCTTTTTTTAAATCTTGTCCAGTCCCCTACAGGCGACATTATTATTTCTAATATTTTGGGGCTCATTAGAGTTGTGGATTCTTCGAGGAGCCATTCTTGGAGGTGCCGTCCGGGGCATTCAATTTCAAAATTTGGTTAATTCCTTTGTTGTCTTTCTAGATCTGCCACTGTTTGGGTGGAGAGTCAATGTTCATACAGTGTTCGTTGGGAGTGCAGAGATCTTTGGTCGGTGCAAATTAAGTATACTTCTTAATTCTTTTGGGTGGTTTGAGCTCAATAAGTTCTGGATGAGGTCCTGTAAGATCTCTTTCTGGTGGCACCAATGGTAATTAGGAGTCTTTTGTTGGTGTGAATGACCCTCTATTGTATTGCATTGTTGAAGCCTTCCGTCCCCACTTTGCTTTGAGAACCTTCGGACTATCCCTTGGGTCTTGTCTCCCAGTCGTGTCGCTTTTGTGGGGTGGGATCCCCAATGTCTGCAGGATGCCCCTTTTGATAGCCCAGACACGGTGCCTTGGTCCTTCTCCTTCTTTGTGTCACCTCACCTCTTGTTCTGAGCTTTGGGTACTTATTTGTCCTCACGGAGACCTCGGCGACGAGGATGTCTTCTGGTAGTATCCATTGGAAAATCTGCTTGGTACATATATGTCTGTATATGTGAGTGTATATATATTAATATATATATATATATATATGTATATATTTGTGTGTGGATATAAATTTGACATATATTAACACAAAAACACACTTTCACATATATATCTCATAGACATATTGATGAGCATATGTGTGTGTGTTGAGTATATGTATATATATAGACTTTGTAGGTGTATATGAGTGTATATATATATTTGCATGTGTGTTTCTATGAATACATACATATATATATATATATATATATTTATATAAATATGTATATATATATATATATATATATATCTGTGTGTGTGTGTGTGCGCGTGTGGTGAATGTATGTGTCTAAATATATATATATATATATATATATCAAAATGTCTGCAAGCCTCAAGGGCGGAAATGGATATTTTAGGGCTCTTTTTCGATCAATTTTTGCGTGATTTCATGGACAAGGGTAACCACAATGAAGAGTTTCTCCTCTCTCTCAAGATTGTTCATCTCCTATGAAGGTTGGAAACAATTTTCTTAAACCTAGATCTCTTCCTACGGTTTCTTTACCATGTCAAGGGGGAGGTCTTTCTGTGATTGGAATATATATCAAAGGCTGGATTTCGATTGAAGGTTTAAATTCTTTTCTGGATTCTTTTTGCATGGGCAGCTTTTGAATTTGAGCTTTACCAAGAAATAATTTTTTCAATTTCAATTGTTTTGTTTGATGATTTTATTGATTTACTTTCTAAATATTTTATTCAACTTTTAATGAAGCGCTGTGATGGTTCTTGTTGAAAAGGATGCGAATAACATGGTTGATTCTTTTTGTGAACCCCACTTGATTAATTTTCCTTATCTTTGTCCGAAATTGAATAACCCTTGTCATTTATGGGAATTTGATAGTGCCATTGGTGGTGCGCCTATTGCGTTTGATAAATCTTTGGGATTTTGGCTTGCTCCTCGTGCAAGGGTTTTGGTAGATTAAGATATCTCTAAGAGATGTCAACAATTCATTTTGATTTCAGGTAATATTTTTGAGCATAAGCAGGAGGTGAGAGTGAAAAAAGAATATGTGAAATGTTTTACTTGTAATTGTTGTTGTCACACTAAGGAGGAATGCAGGTTGGAACAAAGATTTCAATGGAGGATGAAACCTTCCATTAAAGTTTTTGATGTATCAAGTAAGTTGCCTGATGAAAATCATGATCTTGCTATTATCCTATATGCAGGTAATAAGGTTTCTGTTGAGGATGCCATATTTTCATTAGTCAATTCTAATTCTATTGAGGTTTTGGAGGAGTTTCCCAGTCCCCAGGCAAACCCTATTAATTTGATCCTGGCTGCTATAAAGTGTCGGGAGAAGGATATCTTCCTCAAGAATGAGACTCGGAGTCAGGCTGGGATCTCTCATTTGTCTTCTTCCTTGGGGTAATCCTAAGATTGAATGGATTACTCCAACGAAGAAGATAGCAGCCTATAGAACAAAAGCTGAAATGTTGTTGGAGAGATCTCAATCCAGGAGTTCAACCTGATCTCATTCATGATGAACAAATCTATTCTTATTTGGAATGTAAGGGGAATTGCCTATTTTAACACCAAGAAAAGGATAAAATATTTTTGTATTAGGAACAAGGTTTATTTCTTGCCATTTTGGAACCTTTATTGAAATCTTCAACAATTAATCATTTTGCTGCGTATTTTGGTTTCTCCAATTGCTTTTGTAATTCTAATAGTAAGATTTGGATTTTTTGGAGTTTGTCATTTCATTTTGATGTTGTTATGAATGAGGAGCAATAAGTTCATGGTATTTGTGGGTGGAAAAATCTAAATTGGAGAGTATCCATTATTTATGCCAGTTGCTATTTTATTATGAGGAGGAATTTATGGAGATCTATAGAAGCTTGGTGCAATGTTGATGATTCTCCCTGCTTGGTTGGGGGTGATTTCAATGTGGTTCATAAATCTTCGGAGCACATTGATAGGGGTCACTCTTCCATTTTAGCCATGAGAGATTTCAATAGTATGATTTGTAATGCTAGTTTGTTGGACTTGGATTTCTCTGGATCCCAATATACTTGGTCTAACAATTCGACAGTATCTAGAATTGATATAATCATGATTAATCCTAACTTTTCAAATTTGTTCAGTGGTTATTGATTTTGAATCTTGGTAGACTTGATTCTGATCATTCACCGATGCTGTTATCTCTTACTTCTGCTATTATTTATAAGGAAGATTTTGATTTCAAAATATGCGGGTTCAACACTCGGATTTTCTTGATTTTGCTAAGTCCAATTGGAGTTTGCCTTTGGATCCTTACCTTGCTCCTATGATTAGGCTTCATGTAATGTTGAAAATATTAAAGTATTTTTTTATTTCATGGAACAAAAATAAATTTGGTAATATTTTTGATAATATGAGATTGGTTGAACAAGAAGTGTGTGAGTTGGAGGCTTTGTTTGATGCTTCGAGCTCTATCATGGATAAAGAGAAGTTATTAAAAGCTAACAAAAAATTAGAGACAGTGTTAAGTATGGAGCAAGCATTTTGAGTGCAGAAGTCTACTCTCAATAAGTTTAAAAATGGAGAGAAGAATATAAAGTTCTTCCATTCTTGGATAAATATTAAGCAATCTATTAATATCTTTTCTCATATTAAAGATGATGGGGGGACTAGTATCCCCTTTCATACCTTGGGTGCTTCGGCTTGCAATTCTCTTAAGAAGCTCTAGCAGAGAGAGGGATGCTCTCTATCAAATTTGTGTAATGATATTTTATTTCCCTGCATTTCTAAGGTTGATAATGTTTGGCTGCTTTCTTGTCCATCATTGAAGGAAGTGGAGGAAGTGGTTCTCAATTTAGATGTTGATTCTGCAGTTGGTCCAGATGGTTATTCCCCTTTTTTCTTTAAATCTTGCTGGGATGTAATTAAAGAGGATGTTTGGAAAGCTATTTTGGATTTCTTCTCCTCGAATTACATCCCCAAATTTATGACTATCACATCCATTGCTCTTATTCCAAAAGTTGATAGACCAAAATCATGGGCAGAATTTCGGCCTATCAGTCTTTGTAATGGGTTTAATAAAATTTGCACTAAGATTATGTCTAACATATTGAGTTATATTCTTCCTAATATTATCTCTCCTAACTAGAATGCTTTTGTAAAAGGTAGACTTATATCCGACAACTTTCTGTTAACTAAAGAACTAGTTCAAGATATTGACAGGAAGTGTTTTGGTGGTAATGCCATGATAAAATTGGATGTCATGAAAGCTTATGACAGAATAGAGTGGTGGTTTCTATTTGCCAATTTAGGAAATTTGGTTTTTCTGAACTATTCATTCAGTTTATCTACAAGACGATTTCCAATATTTTGTTTTCAGTTCTTTTGAATGTCTCTAGTTTTGATATTTTTAAGTCTTCGAGAGGAATTCGATAGGGGGATCCATTATCTCTTGTTCTATTTATTATTGCAAACGATAACTTCTCTAGAATGATTTCACATACTTTTCAAGTAGTCAATGGCATTGGCTTTCATAATTCAGGGAAGTTTGTTGTTTCTCACTTATATTTTGCTGACGACACTCTCATTTTTTGTAAAGCTAACTCCAAATCCTTTAAGGTTATTTTGAGTATTTTGTAGCATATGCAAGAGGTCTCGAGAATGAAGATTAATATGGGAAAGTCTAATGTGGTCTTTAGTAGAAATGTTGTTGCCATAAGGATTTCTAAGTTATTAAAACTTTCTGGGCTTTCTTATGTGGATCTCCCAATTCATTATTTGGGTTTGCCCTTGATGAAGGGAATAGCTTCTTTCTCCCACTATCATTGTGTTTTGGGGGCCATGACGAGATAAATTAATGGGTGGGCATCCAAATGTCTTTCATATGTTGGTCGCTTAGTTCTCTTACAATCTGTAATTAATTCAATGCCAAATCGCTTTTTTGTTGTTCTCAAACCTCCTGTTAGATTTACTAACTGTTTTAATAAATTTTGCAATGGCTTTTTATGGGGGAGTATTGGTGGGAGGAAGACTGTATGTTGGTCGAACTGGAATGATCTTGTGGTTCCAAAGCAATTTGGGGGTTGGGTTTTTATTCTATTAGTAACACATTTTTTGCTTTTTGGATAAAATATTGGTGGAGACTTAAAAAGTTGATGTGTTGTGGGCTTTATACATGAATAAGAAATATGGTAGTAGTAATCAAGTGGTTGCTAGAGACATCAAACAAGATGATTCTGTTATTTGGAGGAACTTGATGGGATTTTGGACAGAGGCTGAAAATTGCATTACCTGGAAAGTAATGGAAATTAAGGTGCTCTTTTGGTTTGATAGGTGGTTTAAAGAGGGGCCTCTCTACTCTCTTTTCCTTGTGGTTGGTGTTTCTGATGTGGATATTTCTAATTTTTGGTCAGACAGTAAGTTGGATGTGTATAAGTTAAGTACAGTGTTGTATGACAGAATACTATTATGAATATATGTAGAGTCCCTATTATTTTTGGTGAAGATGTTATGATAATTTCTATGGGTAATAATAAGAAACCTTGTTTGAAAGTTGCAAGAAAAGCTCTGCTCTCTTTTACTCCTCATATCTCCCTTCTATAGTTTAAACTTCCTACCACAACTTTATCATTTTTTATTTGGAGAGTGTTGAATGAGTTTATCTCGACTAATGATGTTTTGAAAAGTAGAGGTGTGTAGTTGGCCTCTAAATGTGTTTTCTATAATAAAGATGATTCTCTTAACCATCTATTTTTTTCTTGCCCTTATGCTTCTAAAATCTAGACTCATTTTATTCAATTTTGGCAACTGAAACTGAATTACACTTCCTGTTCTATTAGTGAGGTTTTGTTGTATTGCAAGAAGGCTACGGAAAAGTTTGGCTTTACTCTTGCTTGCCAAATTATTTGGCAAATCTGGTTTGCCAGGAACTCTATAAAATGGAAAAATAAATTGATTTATGGTATCAAATTTATTTTTATCTTGAGAATTACAAGAAATTGGCTATGTCATCTGGTTTTTTTTG
>JACERR010000022.1:235000-240000 GCA_016760335.1 Gastrodia elata
ATATTTTTTTTTTTTTTTTTTTTTTTTTTTTTTTTGGGGGGGGGGAATGCCATCTCGGCCTAGGTTTTCATTTCATCAAATGGGACTTTACAACATTCAATGGGACCTGCTTACAATCAAATGCAGGAACCAAAAAAAACAGGAGCCAGCGAGCTGACCAACTGACGGAGGACAACCCAAACCTCCGAACACTAGGAAGCGACCAAGCAGCCCAAAAGAACAAAAAATTGCCAAAACACGCCCACCAAAAACAAAAACAAGATAGAATCAAAAAATTGCCGAAGCGCACTTCAAAAATCAGAGAAGACCATCACCGACAGAGTCCAAGCGACGAACCAGAGTGAGCTGGCAACAGAGAGCGTAGGAAGGCATCCATCCGGAAGGGCTTCGAGGAGCAGGAGAAGAAGAACCATCATAATAGAGATGAGCCAGAAGGAACATGGCAGACCGAATAGCAGAGGATCAAGATGTGCAGCAACCAGGGCAGCACAAAACTGTAGAAGCTTCCCCCACAAGCAAATCAGGAGGACTCCACCAAAGAGTTTCCTAAAAAAGAGATAAAAAAGCAGCTTACTAGTTCCAGAAGAGAGGACAAGCGAAACTCGCAGTTTGACATGAAGCCAGTTCGCCATCGAGATACCCGACAGGCGAGCCGTCAGGGGGAATAAATAACATAAGAGGCAGAAGGTGAGGCGACGAGACTTAATCCCATCAAAGAGCGTAGATTGACAGAGCAGGACAAGACGCCCAACAGTCACATCAAATCTAGAGCAGCACCAAAAAAATCATAGTAGCATAGGAACCAAGAAGAGCCAAGCCGCAAATCCCACAATCCGGAGCAACGACGGTAGAGCGATGAGAGGTCCCCCAAAAAGTCCCCAGAATAGACAAACCTGAGAAGCCTTTTGGTTGCAATGAGCCTCCAGAAAAGGCCAGATAGGAAAGAATACCTGGGAGACCTAAGAGAATCCACGCCTTAAAGCCTAAGGAGAAAAGCAACACCAAACATGCGTGTGCCTAAAACCGTGCCACCACCCAGGTTTAGCCGAGAGAAGCAAAAGGAAATCCTTAAGAAAATGCAAGAGCTGCAGCCAGGAAGAATTATAGCAAATCCACACTAAATTATTAAACCTGCCTGAGAAAGATGATATAGTGATCCAAACTAGCCATGGAATCATCCAAATTCTAACACCAAAAGAATGGGCAAGCCACTGGCCCGAGTGGTCCACCCACACGACAAAAGAAATCCAAGCCCTTCTAGGACTTAGCACAGAAAAGTGAATGAAGAGGAAAGAGTGACTATCCCGCGGGATGCTCAGGGAGCCGCTGGTTTGAGAAGGGAATACAATTGTCATTTATTCATAAAAGTTGGAGAAATTATCATTACTCGGTAAAAGGCCTGAAGCAATAGCCATCTGATTATACTTGCCAATATAAAAGATGGATTTGGAGATAGAAATTAGGTTGTTGTTCCACTTTAAATTGTTACTAACTAACCAAATTTGCCAAAGAATCCGACAGACCAGAACAAAAGAGAAAGGGTTGACGGTACTCATAGTAAAAATCCTTTCAGCAGTGCTACGCAAGGTTAAAATCTTATCTAGCTTCAGAAAGGAAGCAAATCCCTTCCAAAGAAGCATAGAATACTTGCAAAACATGAAGAGATAAGACATGGATTCCTCGGCCTGACAATGAGAACATTTAGAAGCTAAGGAGACTCCTCTGTTTTGCAAAACGGCATCCACCGAGATAAATTTACTCAGGACTCTCCAAATAAAGAAAGACGGGGCAAGGGTGGGGAGCTTGAACCAGGATCGGGGAGAAGAAGGGCCCAGAATGAGGAGGAGCTTATGCGCTGATTTAACTTTTAATTGCACATTGGTGTCGAAGCCCACCTAGAAATAGTCATCAGTATAAGGAATAATGGAAACCTCATGATTGAGTTTGGAAATCCAAGATTCGCTAATTCCTACGATCCTTAACTTGTCCTCCAACCAACGGCCATCAGCCCAAAAATCAGCCATGCATTCTAGGGGGGGGGGGGCTAACCGAAAAAAGAGAAGCCATTGGGCCTTCGTAACACCACCTGTCGAACCAGAAAGAAATAAAGCCCTCTCCCAGCTTCCAAAAGATTTTGCTTTCAGCTAAGGCTTTAACATTTAAAAGATGTTTCCAACCAATTGAGTCATTTTGTTTCCAACCAATGGAGTCATTTTGTTTCCAAGACCAAACAGAATGATGAGCTGACTTCCTGTATTTGTTAGCCATGAAGGCAGCCCAACTTCCATCCCCATTTCTCAGTATCCACCAGTCCTGAATTCGGAAGGCAAAAGCTGTGAGATTAAATGGATGGAAGCCCAGCCCCCCCTCAGCTTTTGGACATGCTAGCTTCTTCCATGAGGACCAACGCACGGCCTTTCTATTATCAAATGCTCCCCAGAGGAAATTGTTACAAGGATTATAGGCCTTCTTAATGAAAGTGACAGGAGGCTTAAATACTGCCAAAAAATGGTTCAGAAGAAAGCTAATCACTAATTGGAGCAAAACAATCTGTCCCCCAAAGGAAAGTAATTTAGATGCCCAACCATTAATTATTGTGGACATTTGATCAAGGAGAGGTTGGAAGAGAGAACCCGGCACTCTACCTTTAGACAATTGAAGACCCAGGTAGCTAATGGGGAGAGACTTTCTGGAGAGACCAGAGAGCCGCAAGATTTCATTGCAACGGCTCAACATGACCTGCTTCCCGAAAACAACATTGGACTTGATCATATTTACTTTCATCCCAGAAACAACCTGCATGTGGTCTAGGATTTGCATCAAGATACTAAAAGCCATGATCGTGGCTCTACAAAATATAATAGTGTCGTTAGCGAAAGCAAGATGGGAGATAATATCTTTACCAGTGTTATGATAGTTGGCTCCTTTTGCCATCGAGAACCGGAAGGATAGTAGTCTCAGAAAGTAATCATTAGCATGGATGAACAATGACGGGGAGAGAGGGTCTCCCTGACGAAGCCCTCTAGAAGATTTAAAGAAGCCATGGCACTGACCGTTTATAAGGACCGAGAACCAAACATTGGAGATCGACTTATAAATGAATTGAGTAAACTCAGGAGAGAAGCCAAACTTTCGATGAATGGCAAGGAGGAAGCGCCATTCAATCCTATCGAAGGCTTTCATCACGTCGAGCTTAATGATGATGGCATTGCCACCGAAGCAAGGCCTGTCTAAGTCATGGATAAGCTCCTTTGCAAGTAGGAAATTGTCAGATAGAAGCCTTCCTTTGACAAAAGCATTTTGATTAGGGGAAATAAGCTTCGGAAGGATGGAGCAAAGTTTGTTAGCCAATACTTTAGTGCATATTTTGTTAAAGACATTACAAAGGCTATTAGGCCTGAAATCTGACCAAGACTTGGGAGATTGAACTTTGGGGATCAAGGCTATAGCAGTGGAGGTGATGAATTTAGGGATGTAATGGGAGGAAAAGAAATCCAAAACCTCTTCAACCATGTCCAGCTTAATAATATCCCAGCACTTGATGAAGAAATGTGGGGAGAACCCGTCCGACCCTGCTACAGAGTCCTCTCTTAATGAACGAATGACCCCCTCAATCTCCAGCAACGAGGGAGGAGAGACTAGCATGGAATTCTCTTCCTCAGACACCGAGGGAAAGGGAATGGAATTATTAAGAGGGGTCAGATTACAACCCTCGCTCGACCACAAATTGGCAAAAAAGCCGCAAGCAGACTCTCCCAAATTTTCTTGAGGAATATTAGCATTAGCTACATCCTTTAGACAGACAAAAGCATTGGATGCCTATTTCACTTTAGCCCACGAATGAAAGAATTTAGTGTTCCTTTCCCCTTCTTTAAATTTTTCAAGGTAGCTTTTTGAACCCAGAAATCTTGTTCCATTTCAAGCAAAGAATCAAGGTAATCTTGAGCTTTAGAAAGTTTCAAGAAAAGACTTTAGTCTTTCAAGTGGTCGTACTCCGCTTCAAGGGCAGCAACCTCAGCCTCAGCTTCGCTAACCTCAAAAAAGATATTACCAACAACATTTAAATTCCAATTGATCAGGGAAAGCTTGAGCCTTTTAAGTTTGATGTGGAGGATAATCAAAGGGGTAGCAACAGAGTCAACTGGAGATCCCCAACTAGACTTGACCACCTCCAGAAAACCCAAATGCCTCACCCACATATTTTGAAAGTGGAATCTGCCTTTAGAGAAGGTAGAGCAAGCAAGGGGAAGGAGGAGAGGGGCATGATCCGAACCTAAATGGCTAAGGTGAGCAACACGAAGACCAGTAAATAGGCCCAAGCAACTTGGATTTGCGAGAAACTTGTCAATCTGGAGATGGTAGAGTTGTTAGACCAAGTAAAGCTAGAGCCCTGGAAGTTAATTTTAGTAAGCCCCCCTTTGCAAATCATTTCATTAAATTCACGAGAAGCAATCAGTGCAAATTTGCTAAGCCTATTTCTTTCCGAGGCTTTCTTCAGCATTAAAATCCCCTCCCACCAAGCAGGGGGAATCACTGGAATTACACCAGCTGATAATAGAGGACCAAAGGTTTCTTCTAATAATATAGGAGCAACTAGCATAAGCCACTGAGATCCTTACAGCTTGACCACCCCAGAGGCAGGACCCGTGAATACACTGATCCTCATCCACCACAACATCAATACAATTAGAAGCTTTCCAGAAAATCCAAATTTTGTTACAAGAATTGAAAAAATCAGAAGAAAACCCAAGGTAAGAAGCAAGTCTTCCAATAGCCTCACACTTAAGGAGAGGCTCAAAGATTCCCAGAAAAATAACATTATTTCTTTTGCAAATAGATTTGACCCTTCTTTTAGTAACAGTAGTAGCGATACCCCGCACATTCCAAAATAAAATAGAGTTGTCTAGCATGAATGTAATATGGCAGACCTCCTGGGGACAGATTGGACAAGAAGCATAGTTGCTTGAGACCTCCTGGCCAACCTGGACTTCCTCTTAGGA
>JACERR010000022.1:245000-255000 GCA_016760335.1 Gastrodia elata
TGTCACTTTCTCTCTCTCTCTATATATATATATATATATATATATATATATATATATATATATACACTCATATACTACCACATAATCAATGGGTGGATATGTGTGTATTTGTGGGTGTAGCTATATATATATACACACACACACACACATATATATATATATATATATATCAGTGGATGTATATACTTATATAGACACAATCTATGGGTGTATATATTGACTAGCATATGTGTGTATGAGAGTTGAGTACATGTATATATACACTTTATAAGTGTATATGAGTGTATATTTATGTATGTGTACATGTATAACTATATATATATATATATATATATATATATATATATTTGTTTATATTAAATTGTTTGTGAGTATATCACACATACACACACATTAATGTATATGTCTGTGTGTATATAAGTGTATAGGTGGAATTATGTGTTGTTATGTATATACAACAATATATATATATATATATATGTATATATATTTATTTATTTATGTATTTGTGGTTGTATATACATAAAATCACATATACTCATATACATATACATGCACGCACCCACACAGACAATATGTATAGCTACATTAAAGTTAGTAAATTATAAGTATACTTCCATATGGAAATATATATATATATATACATATATATATATATATATATGCATATAAATAGCTAAAGATAAGTATGTATGTGTGTGCTTGTTTCATATATTCGTAGATAGATGAGTAATTTTTATAAATAAATCAATATATATATATATATATATATATATATATATATATATATATATATGTATATATATACACATACATACTTGGAGAAGGCAAAAGCTTCGGGAGGCACGGCTGAAAGGCGAGTGGATGGGGTTTCTAGGGTTTCCTTTGGGGCACCGACGGGTATGCCGTTTGGTGTGGGAAGCTATGTGGAAGAGTGTCGATCCATTTAGGGAGGAGATTTTATATTTGCCGGTGAAAAATATCTCTATTTTCTCAACGGTGGATCGTGAAGGATGGATTACACCAGATAAAAAGAAGGTTGCTTTAAGAATGAAGGCTGAAATGGGCCTTTTAAGGGCCAATTCTAGGAAATCGAATTGTATCCATCTATGCCAAATAAGTCCATTTTGATCTGGAATATTAGTGGTATTCCAAATCAGGTGAGTAAATCCAAAATTAATTCTATGTGTCAGAGGAATCAGGTCTTATTCTTGGTTGTCTTGGAACCTCTTCTCCAAGGACAGGCGATTGGTCTCTTTGTGAGGCGTTTGGGTTTCCCAATTTTTTTCTCAAATAGGAACAGTAAAATTTGGATGTTTTGGAAAGCCCCGATGACCTTTGAGATTGTTTTTGAGGAAGATCAATGTATTCAAGGCCTTTTCTCTTGGCACAATCTTTCTTAGAAATTTTGGTGGTTTATGCCAGCTGCTCCTACTTGATGCATAGAGCTCTTTGGCAGTCCTTGGAAACTTCGTGTACGTTGGATGACTCTCCTTGCCTTCTAGGTGGAGACCTAAATGTGGTAAGGTGCCCTTAGGACCGCATTGGATGTGGTCATGGATTTGCCGGTGCCATGAGGGATTTTAACTACACCATTTGCAACTCGGGTTCGATTGAGGTGGAATTCAAGGGATCTCTTTTTACATGGTCAAACAATTCTAAAGCTTCATGCTTGGATAGATTTTTGGCCAACCCAAATTTTCTGAGCCTTTTCTACCCATTGCTGGTGTCTCATCTAAATAGATTGGATCGGATCATTCTCCTCTGCTTCTCCCTCTTCAGCCGCTCCCTCCCTCCCCTCCTTCTCGGGGGCTTTTCGATTCCAGAATATGTGGGTTCAGCACCTGAGTTTTCTTGATTTGGTTAAAGTGAACTGAGTTCTCCCCATCTTGTCTAGAGGAAACTCAATATTGCTCCTCTACAGCAAATTAAAAAGGTTAAAACTATGTCTTATGTCTTGGAACAAAAACCATTTTGGCATTATCTTTGAAAACGTGCGTGTGGCTGAGGATGAGGTGGCTGACTTGGAGGCTTTGTATGACTTGAATGGCTCGGAGGACTCAACCTTGAAGTTGAGAGCTGCTAGAATGAACCTTGAGAATGTTCTGAGGATGGAGCAGGCTTCTTGGATTCAAAAATCCATGCTTAAACGATTTAAAGATGGCGAAAAGAACACCAAATTCTTCCATACATGGACAAAAATCAAACACTCGTCAAATTTCTTTAGTCATATGAAAAATAGTGAGGGGATTAGTATTCCTCTGGAATCCTTGGGTGATTCTGTAGTCAAATTTTTCAGTGAGCTTTGGCGGTCAGAGGGTTGTTCCACTGCCTATATTGGTTCTGATCTACTTTTCCCTGAGGTCTCTAATGAGGAAAATTAACAACTGCTTGTTCCTCCATCCCTCTCTGAGGTGGAGGAGGTGGTCTAAAATCTAGTCCCTGACACGGCGGTTGGTCTTGATGGTTCTCCCCGCTATTTTTCCAATCCTGTTGGCAGGTGATAAAAGCTGATGTTTTTGAGGTGGTTTTAGATTTTTTTATTTCTGATTATATTCCAAAATTTGTTACAGCTATGTCGATAACCTTGATTCCCAAAAAAAAACACCCTTGCCACTGGTCAGAATTTCATCCTATCAGTCTTTGTAATGTTTTCAACAAGATCGCTACTAAGTTGATGTCAAATAGGCTGTGCATTATCCTTCCCAACATCATATCCCCGGCCCAAAGTGTGTTTGTGCAAAGCAGACTAATATCGGACAATTTTCTTTTGGCAACGGAGTTAATCCAGGATTTGGATAAGAAATGTCACAGTGGAAATGCCCTAATTAAGCTTGATATTATGAAGGTATACGATAGAGTTGAATGACATTTCCTTTTGCCATCCTACGCAAGTTTGGTTTCTCTGTCCTTTTTATTCAATTCTTATAAAAATCGATTTCAAACATTAGTTTTTTTGTCTTGATCAATGGGGCAAACAGAGGCTTCTTCCCCTTATATAGAGGCTAAAGGCAAGGAGATCCCCTCACTCCAGCTCTCTTTACCATGGCAAATGAATATTTCTCTAGGCTTCTCTCAAATGCGTTCTCCTTGCCTAAGGGAATTGCATTTTAGAATTTGGGAAAACTGGTAATCTCGCACTTGTCATTTGCGGATGACACTTTGATTTTCTGTAAAGCTACAAAACAAGCTTTTAAAATGGTGATTAAAATCTTGGAACATATGGAGACTACCTCGGGTATGAAAGTTAATCGTAGTAAGTAAAATGTAGTGTTTGGGAAAGCTGTTGATCGAATTAGAATCCAGGAGCTTCTCCTCCTCTCAAGGCTCTCAAGAACTTCCCTTTCTCTTAATAATCTTGGGCTCCCTCTGTCCAATGGTTTAGTTGGCCCTGATTCTTTTAATTCTATTATTCAATCTATTTCCTCAAAAGTTAATGGCTCGATGGCAAAGTGTCTCACTTTTGGAGGTCGGCTTGTTCTCCTCCAAGCAGTTACTAATGTTATCCATAACTATGTCCTGGTGGTGTTGAGACCATCGGCTATTTTTTTAACCCGTTTCAACTCCCACTGCAACGAGTTCCTTTGGGGGACTATGCAGGAAGGAAAGCGGCCAGGTGGTACAGCTGGAATTTGATTGCTAATCCTAAATCCTTTGGCAGGTTCGGTCTCTCCCCCTTAAAAAGTACCAACACTGCATTCTGTGTTAAACATTGGTGGAGGTTAAGGAATGGGGAGGGCTTTTGAGCCATTTACATGAACAAAAAGTATGGCTCAAAATGTCACATTTCTATGCGAGGAGCTATCCAGAATGATTCAATGTTGTGACGAAACCTCTTGAGAATCAGGCATGCTATAGAAAGTTGAATTCTCTGGTCCATATTGAATGGAACCTGCTCATTCTGGTTTGACAAATGGTTGAAGAAGGGCCCCCTCCATCTTCTAACCCCGGTGGCGGGCTCGGCCTTCAAATCAGTTGCTGACTTTTGGTTGGAGGGTCGGTGCGGTTATTCTAAGATTATTGTTGTTGTTCTAGATTTGGCCGTAGTGAATCTTATTTGTGACATGCCTATTGCTGAGGGGACTGATTCCATGGTGACTGTGGCAAGTGTTGGACCTAAGCCTAATCTAAAATTGGCAAAGTCGATTATTGTTCCCCCCCTCCCGACCTGCCCGGGCTGGTTCCGTTTGCCTACTACTGCCATTTCCTTTTTTATTTGGTGAGCGTTTAAAAATTTTCTGTCCACTGATGACATACTAAAGTTTGGGTGGCTAGAACTAATGCCAAGTGGGGTAAGAAATTAACATCCAGAAGAATTGCAGGAGTTGTTATCGATAATTTTATGAAATTTGTTGTTTTATCGAGTTTTTTTCGCTAGGGATCCTTTTGTCCCCACTTATTTTAAAGATGAGCAGGTCGATGGTTGTCTGTCCTCTCCAAGCTGAGGCTCGCGGTGGTACTCCTCCTCCCTTTTTCTGTGGGTAAAAGAATCTCCTGCAGGAGGTACATTTATTAGTAAAATTGGTTGGAGGTGGTGGACAAATGACTGTTATTTTGAGCAATGGTGGACCTATAAGGAAAGGCCGGGAATCAAAATTTGGCTTATTCCTTGGGTTGTTCTTTGGGTGGTTTCTCCTTGGGGAGGATCAAATACAAACCTCTTCTTTATGGGAACATCTAGGTCTTTATTGTGGTGCAAAAAATGCCTATTCTTGAATCACAGCTATCAGCTTATTTTATTTTCTATTTGGGTGAATCATTTCAAGGTGGCTTTCTGGTGGCTCTGGGAGTAATTTGGTATCGATCGGTTTTATTTCTTCTGTTGTCATCGCAGATCTTTCGTCTGTGCCTTTGTGGTTATTTTCTAGAATCTGGGCTCTATTTCTCTGCTTAGGCTCTGTCGGTTTGATTTGACCCTATAGATCAAATCTTCCTTCAGAGAGAACTGTCAGTCAGGGCTCTTGTTTGATTCAACGGCTACCTCGGAGGATTGCGATGTGCCTTATCCATGCGGTGTAGATTTATTTTCTGCCTCGCTGAGCTTTTTTAACGGGCCCTGAGGAGGGTGTGTTGCTTAAGCAATCAGGTAGTTCCTCTGCCCCTGGCTGTTTACGATCACTCGCCCTCTTGTCGTGCCAGAATCAAGCTTGACGGTTGGCTCGTTATGCGCTCTATCCTGAACCTTCTCCGGAGTGGCCCCACTTTAAAGTTATTTTTCAGGAAACTTCGGCTTCTCTGCCCGGCCTTCTATCTGGCCTGGGCTCTCCAGACGTTATCCATTTCCTGTATCAAAGCAAATCTTGTGGTGCTTCTCTTCGGCTTGAATAAATTCTTCTGGTTATGCGCCATCATGTTCCTAGAAGTTTGCAGGTTTCTGGAGCGTCTGTCGGTAGCGCTGCCGAATTCCAGCCAACAGCTGGAGTGCTTCCTCCATCTCGCATTCAGTTTCTGGCTCCTTATGTGGATCCTTACAGTGTTCACGGAAGTCCTTTTTCCGTTCTTTTAAATTTTTGTCGGGATATCGGGATGGCCTGTGTTAGGGGTGGGGGAGGTTTTTCAAGTTGAACTAAATTATTCCTTTAAAAATAATATGCATGGAATAATTTAGTTCAACAAGGAATAATTTAGTTCAACAATGGAAATCTTGCATAAAAGGCAAGATTTCCATTGTTGAACTAAATTATTCCTTGCATATTATTTTTAAAGGGAGTTTCCGGATCACGACTCTTCCAAAAAATTTCTTTTCAATCTCTTTTGTACTATTTGATGATTTTGTAGGGGTCTTCTCTAAGCGATTTATTTCTCTATCTAGAGGTAAGATTAAAATCTATGTTAACAAAGGTCATGGAGAGCAGAGTGATTTGAACTGTGAGCCTCACTGGAAAAATTTTCCATACCTAATGCCTAGACTAAATAATCCCCATCACTTGTGGGAACTAGCAAGTGTTATTGGGGCTCCGATTAATATTGATTGTCTTTCGGGGTATTGGCGTGCCCCTCGGGCTCGAGTTTTAATTGATCTGGACATATCTAAGAGATGCCCTAAGTCGATTGAGATTATTTGTAATATATTTCATCATTCTTAGGAAGTTAGTGTCGAGAAAGAATTTGTTAAATGTGGGGTTTGTAACCGGCGCGGGCACATTAAAGAGGAATGTAAAAAAGAATGAATTTCCAATGGAGGGTAAGATGTCCTGGAAAGGTTGAGTCTTCTTCTAGGTGTGAGGCTGCTGTCAACCAGGAATTGGCCATAATTCCTTTTGAAGGTAATTTGTGTGACCTAAGAGATGAATGCTCCTCCCTGGCCGAATATGTTCTAGCTGAGGATGGAGAGGGTGGGGAGGCAATTCTCTTCCTGCAATCAAATCTGGTGAGTGTGATTCTGGAGACTATTCAAAATAAAGAAAAGGAGTTCTACCTCAACAATGAGAGTCATTCCGTGGTAGACTCAGAAGGTTGGATTACCCCTAAGAAAAGAAGGGTGGCCCATAGAACCCAGGCAGAGATGTTGCTAGTGAAGTCCGGCTCCAGAAAATCTAGTCGTATCATTCATGTTAAATAAATCAATCCTTATATGGAACATCAGAGGTATCGAGAGTTCTTTAAGCAAGAAAAGGGTTAAATCTATCTGTAAAAGGCAGAAGGTGTTCTTTCTGACAATCATGGAGCCCTTGCAAAAGAGTTCGTGATCAAGAGTTTTGCTAGGTATCTTGGTTTCTCCAACGGTTATGCTAATTCTCTAATAGTAAGATCTAGATTTTTTGGAATGCTCCTCTCAGCTTTGAGGTGATCAAAAGAGAAGAGCAATGTGTCCATGGGGTTTGTTCTTGGAAAAACTTGATCTGGAAGACTTCAATTGTTCATGCTAGCTGCTCTTACTTAGTGCGAAGAAACCTTTGGAGATCGATTGAATCTTGGTGTAATGTGGATGATTCTCCTTATTTGATGGGGGGGGATTTCAATTTTATCAAAAAATGTGTTGAGCATGTAGGTTGCGGTCACTTATACGTGTCCGCAATGCAGGATTTCAACACTTCAATTTGCAACTCGGGTTTGGTGGAGCTAGATTTTTTGGGATCTCCGTTCACTTGGACAAACAAATCTACTATCTTTAGGATTGACAAAATCTTGGTCAATCGTAACTTTGTCAACATGTTTAATGAACTACTGGTGTCTCACCTAGGAAGATTAGGTTCGGACCATTCCCCCCTTTTCTTACCTCTGTCTCCATTCTTCCCGTCTCCTTCTATGAGTGGAGGTTTTCAGTTTCAAAACATGTGGGTTCTCCACCCTGATTTTGATGATTTGGTTAAGTCTAACTAGTCCCCCCCGGTAGAGGTAGGGGGGAGACTGATGCTTAATCTGCATTGTAAACTTAAAAGATTGAAATCCTGCCTAATTTCCTAGAATAAGAACCATTTTGGTAATATTCTAGACAATGTGAGGGTGGCTGAACAAGAAATTGCTACCCTGGAGGCTAAATTTGATGTTGATGGCTCAGTAGAGGTTAAATTGAATCTCTTAAAGGCTAATAGGAAGCTAAAATATATCCTAAATATGGACCAGGCTTACTGGATTCAAAAATAGACCCTCAAAACGTTCAAAGATGGGTAAAAGAATACTAAATTGTTTCATAACCGGGCTAAAATTAAGCATTCGATCAATATATTCAACCATATTAAAGATGAACGGGGTGCTAGAATTCCTATTGAAAATCTGGGCGACTCGGTTGTTCTATTAATCTTTTGTGCAATGACATCATTTTTCTCTAGGTTTCTAAGGATGAAAATGATCATTTACTCTCTATGCCTTCAACCATGGAGGTGGAGTTGTGCTGAACATGAACAAGGACTCTGCGGTTAGGCCTGATGGGTTTTCTCCCCTTTTCTTTAAATGTTGTTGGTCCGTGATTCAAGATGATGTATATGAAGCGGTGTTGGACTTCTTTTGTTTGGATTACATCCCGAAGTTTGTGACCTCAACTGCCATTGCTTTGATTCTTAAGAAAGATAGGGCTTCTTCTTGGGTGGATTTTTGGTCAATTAGTCTGTGTAATGTTTTAACAAAATAGCCATGAAAATCATGGCTAGGAGACTTTGCCTCATCTTACCAAATATTATCTCATCCTCCCAGAGTGCATTTGTAAAAGGTAAACTTATTTCTGACAACTTTCTATTAGTGAAAAAGCTGGTGCAAGACCTGGACAAGAGTTGCCATGGGGGTATTGCGATAATTAAATTGGATATAATGAAAGCTTATCACAGGATTTAGTGGTGTTTCCTATTCAATATTCTTAGAAAGTTTAGTTTTTTGGCTCATTTTATTCAATTCGTTTACAAATCTATTCCAATATTTGCTTCTCAATGTTGCTCAATGGGGTGAGCTGCGGTTTCTTTAATTCTTCGAGAGGTATTAAGTAAGGGGACCTCCTATCTCCGGCCTTATTCATTATAGCAAATGAGTAATTTTCAAGATTGATATCTTATTTGTTCACAGTGCCTAAAGGCATTACTTTCCATAGCTCGGGTAAAATGCTTGTGACTCATTTATCCTTTGCTGATGACACCTTAATCTTCCATAAATCAAACTTTGAAGCTTATTCATCTATTCTGAATATCTTGAACTATATGAAGGCTATTTCGGGTATGAAGGTGAACTGGAATAATTCTAATGTGGTTTTTGGTAAGAATGCTGCCAACAGTAGAATCGCGATGCTGCTAAATGCTACGGGATTGACTCGCACCTATCTTCCAATTCCTTACTTGGGACTGCCTCTGGCCAAAGGGATTGCTGCTTTAGCCCAATTTAACCAAATCATTCTAGCTATGTCCAAGAAAATAAATTGTTGGGCTTTGAAATGCCTATCCTTCGGGGGTAGGCTTATTATCTTACAATCAATTATCAATGCCATGCCTAACTACCTTTGTCAGTACTCAATCTGCCTGCTAAATTCATTAAGGTTATCAATAACCTTTGTAAGGGCTTCCTTTGGGGAGATTATGAGGGAAGGAAGGCTATTAGATGGGCGAGCTGGAAGGATATTGCTATCCCTAAGGCCTTGGGGGGTTGGGTTTTTTCCAGTTGCGTACCACTAACTTAGTCTTTTGTGTTAAGTACTCGTGGAGACTGATACAAGGGGAAGGCCTTTGGGTTTCCTTCATGACCAAGAAGTATGGGAACAATTCTCATGTGACATTGATAGGCACTCATCAAAAGGATTTAGTGTTGTGGAGGAATCTGCTGAAAGTGCTTCAGGAGGCAGAAGGCTGTATTTTCTGGAAGCTTTCAGATGGCAGCTGTTCCTTTTGGTTTGATAAATGGCCTAAGAAAAGTCCACTTTGTACTTTGATTCTGGTAGTTGGTTCCCTAAATAGGGTTGTTTTGGATTTCTGGACGGAGGGTCATTGGGATAGGCAAAAAATTCATCAAGTGGTTGCGAAAGATACCGTGGCTGATCTGATTTGTAGCACTCCTATTTTTCAGGGAGGTGAAAGTATGATTATTTCAATTGGTAAAAGCAATAAACCTTGTTTAAGGGAGGCTAGGAGAGTGTTGTCTGTCACTATTCCAACTTGCTCGAGCTGGTTCCATCTTCCTACCACGGCTTTATCCTTCTTTATTTGGAGGCTATTCAAAAACTTCCTTTCGACTAATGAAGTGTTAAGGAGCCAAGGGTTGTATCTGCCTTCTAAATGTGCTTTATATTGCAAGGAGGAGTCTATAAACCACCTATTTTTATCCTGTGCTTTTGCTCGCAGCCTCTGGGCTTGTTATGATTCTCTTTGGCAGTGGAAGCCCGATTTCTCCTTAGTTATATCTAATCTTTTCTTGTGGTGCTAAGGTAACACAGGAAAATGGGGTTTTACGCTTGCTTGCCAAATTTGTTGGCAAATTTGATTGTCTAGAAACTCGTCGAAGTGGAGTAACAAATCCACTACTAGTTTTAAAACAGGTCTCTATATTGATGTTTTTATGAAATCCTCCTTAGCGGCAGGGTTTT